>UELX01000018.1:0-204668 GCA_900480035.1 Eupelmus urozonus
CTTAACGTAAGTTCTGTAAACCAAATTATTTACGTTTAATACAGAAATTACTTTTCAAAATCTACGTAAAAATAAAATAAATAAAATACTTAAAAAAATTAGATTTCAGAATCTAATGACTGAATTAGTGGTTCAATTTTCTGAGTAAATTTTTTTTCTATTAAAGTAAAATTTTTTATTCAAAAACTTTACTGTCATTGTTAAACTGGCAAGGACGGTCTGTTTAATATGTATAGCATTGCAAAAGATAATGGGTATCAATTTAAATTTGAAAAAAGAACATAAAAGTTTGTTTTGTATTTTATTTTCTTTTATAATTGCAAAATATTAAAGTGGTTTAAAGTTACAATAGTTTGAATTTAAACAGTATAAGATCATTTTCAGATCTATTAAACGTAGACTACCTATCTGTAGATTCAAACTTTGTACTAGGTATACATAATATTTTTGCCAATTCTTTTTTTTTAAGGTTCTTGCCCGCACTATTGTGGTTTTTTTCATAATTTAGTCACTAAAAAACATCACAAAATTTGATCCGAAGTCATAACCGGCCGAAAGACCTTTTTTACAGGATTTATTGTAATATTTGAAGAACCATGAACAAAACCATATTAAAAAGAAGGCAAAGCAAAGTGCAGAAAACACCATAGAACAAGACTCTATTTAAATTTTCCTTTTACAACGCAGTGTTCACACGAGATCCATGTATCTATTCGATACATCCGGGCGTTTCTCGTCCGAAAAAAAAAACGTATAAAACGGTGGTGAAACTTTCTCCGGCACCTATTCTGCAATTCCTGAAATCTATTAAGATCGTTGCATCAGTACATTGCCAAAAAAAGCATTTTACTCGCGATAAATATAGTCATTGTCATTGTAAGAAGCGTGTAGTTATAGATAGAATAGTTTTCTCCGACTGTAGTAAGTGTGAGATAAAGATTAGAAGAAAAAGTGATTAAATTTTTTACCTGGAAACGGTAAGGATATTTTTTGAAATCAGTGAAAGTCCTCATCTTCATTATGCTTACTTGTCCTATCTATATTAAATTGATTAGATTAAATTTGGTTTTTCCTTACTTTAATTAATAATTATCTATCAAATAGGCAAAAAATACATTTCTAAACTACGGCCCGTCCTTAAGTAGCTTTCTTTCTGTTGGCGCACTAAAACATCTAATTTGATAATTTACTTTTATATGGCTTTGATGATCGCGTATAATTTAATGTCGCATAGTAATAGAGTATACGCGTCACGTAATATCTTTATGAGGAATCTAAATTCATTATGTAGCCGTAACTATTTTTTTTATAAAATATTATTTTTTTCTAAACAAGCAAAAATAAATGTAATTTTGCAGGATGTAACGGAAGTTAAATAGGGTAACAAACTCGACTCGAAAGCGAGATCTAAAACACACGTAAAACCGCTCATCAAATTTGCACTTTAAATACATACATTACTCATCATAAAAATGTCGAAACGCTTCTAAAAACCATGTGATCTTAATAGCCTCTATTAAGCAATTTCATTGTCAAAAAATCATCGTTCCCTCAGCTTTTTCAAGCCATTGTCCGCGGACTTTACGATAACCACAGATACCAAAAAATCCCATCTCATCGCTACGATTTCCCATAAAAACTCTGCATAAAACTGCAAATCGCCTGAAACGCGCTCCTATTTTTCGCCTTTTACTCCAGAGGCGCTGTAACGAGAAATGGATACAAGACTCGTCTCTCATAATCCAGGCAGCTCGCTCTATAACGAGACAACTCCGTGTTGCAACTCGAGCCTATATATCCGTGCGCTACACAAAGTAAACGGGAAAACTGCGTTTTAACTCGAAGTTTTCAACTCACGGATTTTCGAACTGAAAAAGAAATCCAAGCTTGACCGAGCTACTCTTTTTGTCCTCGCGAACCTTAAATACCAGAGCAATGACTTGAATTAACAAAGGAATATTTGTAACTCGTGATTTATTCTCCACCGTTAATCACTACTCGCACGCTGCTTTTTTCCCCTCAGCTCTCCAGACACGCGCGCATTAAGACGTAAAATAGCGGTTTACACTCGGCGCGCGCGTTTCAATAAACGGCACGGCACTTGCGCACTCTCGCTTCGGCGTCAATTCGCGAATATTTACCGGCTAATAATTCGGCATGGCAAAGAGGCCCGTTAGCCGGCAATTATAAGCAAAGTACAGCTCTCTCCTAAACGCACGCACACGCAGCAGCTGACGTTTTGCGCAACGCGAAAACCGCGCGGCCAAAGCGAGGAATAAAAAAGCCCTCGCGAAACACACAAAATAATTAGCGCGAGCGCGAAATTGCAATTGTTTAGCCAGACGCGAAAATTTGAATTGCCGCAGCCGTGGGACGCATTATGTATATATATGCGTCCGCGGAACTTGGAAGAGCTGCGGTCGTCGGCATCAACAGCCGCAGGAGAGAAGGAGAACATAACGCGCCGGCCGCAATGTTGCGACAAATGCAGCCTGCGTCCTTCTCTATGTGAAATTTTCCCCCGCTTGTTTTGACGTTTTTTTTTTTCTTGGCTTCGTCTTCTCTTTCTCTCTTGTTTGCGTTTTCATAACCCGCGATTCTCCGGGAAAAAGAAGCGTGCGTGTGCGGCTCGACGAAAGTGAACTTGGGCTCTCATTATACGCGCGGGGCCTGGAACAATGGCTGAGGAAAATGACTTTTTCTTGGAGTAGGGAATATTATACGGCGTTGTGCTAATTATGATCGTTGGGTTTTTTTTTAAGGGGGTTTCTATATATGAGGGGACAGTATTAAGATTTGAAGAAAGTGGTGTGTATGGGTCGAATGGGTTTCTAGCTTTGTGAAAAAAAAAGTAAACGCTTGGATTTTGCGGTTTTTATACCGTGAAATGCGCGTTTATGCTCTAAACAGCTTTGTCGGTTCTTTCTCATCAGAATGCCATTTTCTTTTATTATGTGAGAGGCTTTTCACTTTTTCGCCACTTACGCAGAATTGTTTTATTTTGCAAAATCTTTTTTCGCTTTGGGAATCTATAAAGCTAACGTTTATTTTTCGTTTTTAGTTAAATAAAGTAGGAATTAAAGATTATTTTATAGTCGAAAGTCTGGCCCTTTAAAATGAATGATTTAAACAGAGCTGATCACTTTCTCTCGCGTCAATATTTCAACTATCAATACATTAATCCTCACCGCACTTTCAAAGCCCATCCATCCGACCCATCACTCCAAATCCCCAATAAAAACGCATTTCCCGCATTCGAATCCCAAAATTATCCCTAATCCCAACCACCAAACCTTACCCAACCCAAACTCAAACCATCCAATACCCAAACCCACAAAACATCGCCATAACTTTTTCCTCTCCGCCAAACAAAAGTCGTCGACTTGGGAGTTCCGAAAAGCCGTCTCGTTAAGCGACAGTGAATAATCGTTTGTTCCGTATAAGCCATACAGCCGGCGCGCGTGAACCGTAATATGAATGCAGCAACGAGCTCACCGACTTGCTAATATCCACGCGGGCCATTGTTCGCTTTTATGAGAAGCATATAGCCCTTTTCACGTCAAGTGGCTCTTATAATACGACACTCTAATTGCGGAGTATGTATACACAGGCCGGATCGCAACTGATAAATTTCGCTCACCGCCGGATACTTTCTGAATAACCTCGGAATAAATCTGTTTTATTGAGATGCCTCGGACGTGTATATACGCTTACGCTGTCGTATATAGACTCTCCTCGGCGCTGAAGTATATAGAAATAAATCGTCTGCATGCGTAACAGGCTTCTTTTATAGAATACATCTTCGCCTCTTTCCCATGAGCATTCTCTTTCTTCTTTCTTCGATGATATCGCGTGTGCGCCCGCGTATATACCTTTTTTTCTTCGCTTTTTACGCAATCCCAGAGCTCGGGCGCTCTCGACTAATTGCAATTATCGCGATGTAAGTGTTGTGAGTTATATATATAGGTGTATACGCACGCGCCTAGGCCAAAGTGCAACCGGAAGAGCATCGCTCAATATTTCTTTTTCTCGCGTAGGTATATACACACACGCTGGAGGAAAGTATTTTCCTCTACTGACTTTTCCGTAAGAGTGTGTATATACTGTCATTAACCAGCGCTGCGCACCCATTGACGCATTCATCAGGAGATGGTAGAATTTCGTTTCGCAACTGGCAGCTCGAGTGTGTGTATACCTATGTGTAAGTGCGTCTTCCGATCCCTTTTCTCATGAAAAACAAATCGAGGATATAGCCGAGAGGAGACAGCCGTACAAGCGGCTGTAGTCGTTGCGTGCGCTCGGTTTTCTCATCGAGGAAGCTGCGATCGTGCGCTTGTAAAAAGAGCCGGCTTTTCGAAATAGCATCGTTAAAAAAGATCGCCCGGCGCTATCCTACTTCAGAATCAAACCGTATTGTTTTTACAAATAGGCGCGAATTCAAGCTGAGATCTTTCGTGAGATTCGTATTAGAGAGGCTGAGGAGAGCTCTGCAGTCGCCGCTGGGTGATGATAGATTAGTTGTGCCGTCGGCTTTCGCAGTCGAAAAATGTTTATCGGAGTCTCGCGCGCTTTCAAAAATGCTCGGACGGGCCGATTTCCATTTTGATCGAGGTGACAGCGATTTTCGCGAAAATTGATTTAATAGAGTCATTTTTGGTTTCGACATAGCTCGTGCTGGTCTTCTCGAATTTCGGCGGATAAATGGCTCAAAAGCGACTTAGATGGCTGGGTTTAATATGAAAGTCGAATGGAATTTAAATTTTGGTGTAATTTGTCCGTGATTGCGGATTTGAGATTTCGATTTGGTTAAATCGTTGACACTGGCTTGATGAAGAAATCTTCTCGTTTTTCGGATGTCGCCACCAGTTTCTTTCTGATTTTTTAATGATTTAAATAAATAGATTCTGTTAAATTAATAAGATTCTTTAGGATATTTATACTAAAATAAAAAATGTGTTTGATTCTTTTAGAAAGCCTATAGCTTTTATTAATAGAATTTTATTTATTATAATTTATTCTGTCAACAATACATTTTTAACACCACTTTAAATCACATTAATATTTTCACAACAGTTGTTTTACATACAAATATAATAAATAACTATATATATACATACATACAATGCAAGAAAACTATTTATAATAGTTTATAAATTTTAATATATAGTCAACTTATTGTTGAATAACTTTATACACAGTACTATTTGATTTTGATCCAACAAATAAATAATTTTGATCTAAATGATGAAAAGGTGATACTATTTGAACATCTTCAATCCAATATGACAACCTAAGCTGGAATTTCTAAAAAAATAGTAAAATTTAAATATTTAATTTTGTCAGTAATATTTTTCCATACAACATTGCTGTAAATTCTTAGTTCTTACCCCAAAGAACATGTACTCATAAATGTAGAACCACCCATCTTTGGTTGCTGTGACTATATAAGCCTCACTTCGGCCAATATCTAAAAACGTAAACGTATCGAATGATCAAATTAATTTAGTCATTATTTATAATAATTATTTTATAGTATTACCTCCAGAATAAAAAACATTTAAACTAATAATTCTAGATTCAAAATACAAATTTTGATAGTCGTTGAAGGTGTCAGAAGTGGAATTGTAAATAAATATTTGTAAAGCCTCGATATCTGGGTTATTTAAGATTACAAAAGTTTTATCCTCTCTGATAACTGAAGCAACGTGTTTACTTCCTCCTGTTGCAAAAGTTTGAATAAACTGGAACTGAATTGATTGATAATTATTAATATATATTATGATCGTAATTAAAAAATAAAGATTATTATTTTTAAATATACAATGTGTTTATACCTGTCGAGATGTTTTATCGAATCGTAGAAGTAACGATTCTCCTTTTCCTTTTACACATCCAATCAAAGCGTAGATTTCTTCATTATTCGTTTGAAATACATGTATAGATTTAGCTCCATCCGTCGGTATTGTTTGAACAAATTTCACTTCATCATTTTGTAAATTGATTTCATATAGCATTGATTCGACGGCGTAACTATTTATAGTTTTATCATAAAAAATTGCTAATATTAAGTACACCCTATCTATAAATAATAAAAATAAAACAATAATTAAAATTTACTTTTTAAAGAAATTTACTAAAGAAAAATATGAAATTAAAACTTAATATAAAATATTACCATTGTTAACAAATAGTTGAGCATCTGAGATGAAACCGCTTCCTTTTATCTCTATTTCCTTTGTAGTATTATCACTAAATTTTTTCCAAAATATTGTCGAATTTTCACTACTGGTATTTTTAGAGCAGTAACTGCTAGTAGAAACTACATCACTCACAAGTTGAACTGCAAAGAGACCACGTGAGTCATAAAAATTGTATGTAACATGAGAAGTGTTATGTGGATATATTGTATGGCTTTCAAATGATGAAATTTCGACAACGGATTGCTTTCTACAATAGCAATTATTCTGTAAGTTACAAAACCCTGCATCTTCTGTCGCGTAGATATCTAATCGAGTGAGGGAGCCAACTTGGATGCTTCGAAAACTTTGTACTCCGGCTAAGTAGAAACTTAGTTTATTATCCTCTTCTAAATAAAGTAGAGATTCTGAAGATGTCTTTGCTAGATTTGAAGAACTTTTAATCAAATTGTTAATTAGTAGTTCTTCTCTGTTTAATGCACCTTCTGCCCATTTTCCTTGCGAGGTCTGAATGTGAATTATACTATGAGGCTCTATGCCGTTTACTGTCCCGAAAACATTTATGTTACCTAAAGTTTCGACATCAACTTCGAAAATCTATTATGGAAAATTTAATTAAATAACATGATTACAACATTGTAAATAATCATTTATAATTTTTATAAAATTATTGTAACTTATTTTGGTTTTTGAACTTACTAAATTTCCGAAAATATCAACCGATTCGTTCTTTAAAATATTATTCTTAAATATTGTAGTGGCATCAAGATTGTTAATCTTGGGTGTTTCAATGTCATTTTCAATTACAAGTTCTGATGCAAATGTTTTTCTTCCATAGATTATGTTTGGCATATAGTTAGTAGCATCAACTACAAAATTTGTTGGTTTTATTCCGTTTATGATAGATATATAACTTTCATCTGAAAAATATCATAGAGTAAGTACATCTATAATAATGCATTTATAATAATATTAGTAAGAGAAAGAGTACACTTATAAAACAAGAATACGTACTTAATACAGTAACAGGCTTATTAAACTCTACATCAGCAAATATTTCAACATCTTCATATATAGAGATTCTTTTCTTTTTAAAATCGTCGAAGTCAACTCCATCAAGTTGGTGTAAACTTACGTTGCCCTCTACTATTAAATGCTCAAAATGTAGATTTGATGGCATTGTTTTTCCTTTAACAGCAAGCTCACGCAAAGGAATGTCATGAATGTTCTTATTTGTTACTAATTTACCAATGTCAATGTCTCCAAGAAAAATTACTTGGGCAGAAATAGAATCATTATTGAATTTACGAAAGATTTGTGAATTCGCTTTTTCAATATCGATTCCATTAACGGTTTTAATGTCTATATTATTTGTAACTTCAATATTACTTACAGAAAGTCCCTTTTTAAATACTTTTGTACCTTTAATAACTACTTCTGAATTTGGTTCAAAATTATCAATGACCGCATCTGAAATAATTTTATCTATTCTTCCTAAAATCAAAGAATCTTCTTTGTTGAGATGCAAAGATTGTATAATTAGAGGTCCTTCAAAAGAAACAGAACTATTAATCAACTGATTTTCGTGTTTAGTGATAGCTTTGTAGAATAAATTATTTATAGAATTCGAATTTAATGATGGATTATTCCAAGATATATTTCCCAGAACAAGGAGACTGTTTACATATTTCATCGGTATCTCTTCTAAATTTTTCTGTATCTAGAAATACCATAAGTACAGAATTTATATTCAGCTAAATAAATTATAAAATCTATAATAATAAAGTAATAGTTACCTTCTCAACAAATTGATTATTCAGAGTTTTTGCAGTAACACTTCCTTCAATGAAGAGCTTTGAAAATGTAACATTCCCATTAAAAATACATGGTTCATCTATGTACATTAAATTTGACAGGTTTTTATTATTTATTATTTTAGCTGCAAGATAATTTACGTTTATATTCAAAACTGAAAGTTCCTTAATAATTTGTTTATTTGTTTTTGATAACGCTACTCTAAAAATATCAGTAACATTTTGACTGTTTAAAGACCTAATGTTTAAACTCTCAGTAATATGTAAATTTCTTATGTTTCTGGTTTCAATTACATCTACTAAATTTTTAGTTCTAAAAATATCTAGGAAATTGGTAGTATCTTGTTCGTTGATTTTATTCACTTGTATTCCTTTTTCAACTTCTATTTCACCATCGACTGTCAAGAAAAGATTATTTGTTTGATTATTTAAGGTTTCAAATACTTTTAAGATTTCTTCTAAATTAGCGTTACACAATCTTCTCACATATAAATTTCTAATATTCATACTAGAAACGTTTAATTTGTTTACTTCTAAATTATCTGTTAATCTCAAGGCTCTCTTAAATGCAGAAGGTTCTTTAAAGTTTAATTCAATCATCTGAAGATCATTAACGGTCATTTGATTAATTACATGTACAGCTTCAAATTCTGTAGTTCCTAAAAATTTAAAAGAACTATCTGCTTGCATTATATCATCTATGGGAATTCCATTATAATTTTTTGTAAAAATTGTATCAACTGATAATTGATTTATGCGTATCGTTTTGTAAAATATTAGTTTATCAGATGTATTGTTTAGGAAACTTTCAGCAATGCCTGTTTCTTCATTTATAATTTCATAAAATTGAAAGTTATTAAAAATTATATTGTTAAGATCCATTAGTTCATATGAATCTACATACAGAAAATTTTGTTTGTTACACCCATTTATGTATTCAGAAGTTAGTTCATCGATTGATACACTTTTTTTAAACAGTACAGAATTTTTGATAACCTGGTTACTAGATTTACTCCATGAATTTTCTACGATATTTTCAATATTATATAAACTTATATTTTTTGAACCAATAGCTAACTCAGCATCAACGTCGATTTCCAGATTCTTTATAAAAATATTTCCTTTTATTATAATATCTTCATAGACTTGGCATGAAAGTGTCAATGGAAGGGTCATATTTTCTTTAACCAGTAATTCATCCGTAATAATTAATTTACCTATGGTGACTTTTCCTGTATAAAAATATATTTTTATAGAATTTAAAATTAATACAACAAATATGAATTGGGAATGATATTAAAATTTTAAAACTAATTTTAATTTAAAACATAAAATAACCTTTTATAATGTTTTCTTGATCCATTTTAGCAGCTTCATTTACAGGTACTCCATTTATTTTGCCTACAATCAGATGTTCTACTTGTAATGTATCAATATAAACATCATCTAAAGTTTGATTAGTATATTTGGTAAGGATCATTGGTGCAACAACATTGTTAACTTCTTTTGTTGTTAAATTCTTTGCTTGTAATAGTCCCTTGTATGTTACGTCACCTAGAAAAAATGTTATTCCAATATTACGTATATATTAAAATTTTTTTATATGTATATTTTTTATTGATAAAAAATCTAAGTTAAGAATATGGGATTCCATTTATAATTTATGTTTATGAAATAAACATTTTCTTACCTTTGATAAATTGATTTTTTCCTAATAAGAATATACCTTCAAAAAAGTTTTTTATATTCATACCATTAATGTTTTCTGTATTCAGTTTTTTTAAAATCATATCAGTTTGAACAAAAATTGTGTCATTTCGAATAGATGAATCATTTAAATTAGTAATACTTAGCAATTTTGTTCTTTCTAAGTCATCAGTTTGTAACCAGACTAAAATAAAAATAATATATTTATTATGTTTAATCAAAAAAGTAAAAGAAAGAAAAGCTTACAATCAAAATCAAGTCCACAAAATGATGAGATTTCAAGATTATGAAAAGAAAGAGACTTCGCTTGCAAAGGAAATGAGAAATTTTGATCTGTTTCTGGAATAAAAATATTTTTAAACTCTATTTTATGATTATTTAAGTATTCAACATTCAAATAATCTATATAAAGGTGTTGAAAATGTGCAGTTTCATTTATAACTGTATTCCCTGAAAGTAAAACTATTTTGTTATTAGCTAAAATATTTTTAGATTCTGCCAAAATTATGTTTATTTTATTTTCTAATTGCATCAATTCATTTTTTGTGTCTAAAGGACTAAGTATTTTTAAGCTTTTCTGTTTTCGGAAACTTTGCTTAAGTGTCCCGATTGCGGGTATCCTGGATTTTAATAAATTTTTCACTTGAACTAAACATTTTAAAACAGCATCAGGATCTATAATTTCTGAAAAGAATTTATTGTAAAATATTATTGAAAACTTTTTTGAACAATTATAGAATATAGGCTATGAAATTACCAGATTTATCTTCATTAAAATATGTTTGCCAAACATTAATTTCGTACAAGCTTTCCATATTGTACGATATTTGTACAATCCTTATCAAGTTTTCTTTATTCCATGCTTTAATTTCAACAACACGATCATCATCACATGGCAAGCTCAATTCTTTCAAATGATGGAGATTGTTTTTTCTTATTTTATAAGTACGTAATTTATCCTGAAATTATTTACTATTTTTATAGAAAGTTACGTAGACTATTTTGAAAAAAATATTATATTAAGAAGTAGAAATAAATCGAAAAATAAGTTACCGCATTACACGCAAACAGCAACGTTATATTATTGACAGTAATCGCACTCACTAAGCTTGACGATTTAATTTCTGGTATTGTTATTACCCTTTCCAAATAAGATCCTTATAAAATATATTTTCAAATAGTAATAAATTAATAAAACATAAATTAAACAAAAGTGAAGACGATTAATTTGTTTAATATTTTAAAATTATTGTTATAAAGTAACCCACCATTCCATTGATAGATGCCACTCGAATTTTCATTATTTTTTAATAAAATGAAATTCTCCGCATTGTAGTTGTAAATATATACAGATTTAACTGTGTCTATTTTTGTTTTTAAAGTAAACAGTACATTTTGAAATTTGTTTTGAAATTCGTAAACATAACAATTTGTTTCTGTATGTGGTTCTTCATTGTATACAAAAAGTAACATTGTTGATTCGTTGCTGGTGAAACTAGCTATAGATTCTACTGAAGAAGGAACTCGAATTTGAAGCTTTGAACTCGAGTCATTATCTTCCAAAAGATATATTCTGTAAACAGTCAACATAATATAAATTTAAGAGTAAAAATTATTAAAAATAAATAGAGAATATGTTATAAAAACTAACTCTATATGTGTAGATTCGTCTGTTAAATCATCACTTATTGTATAAGATATTAAAAGATACAAAAAGTTTTGATGGACAAAGAAAATTGCTTCTTTTGGTGTTAAATTATCATGTACGAATTTTTCCCAATATTTTATATTTGTTGGATTAGTTCCTCGATAAAGTAAGCAATCTTTTTGACATATAAGTAAATATGCAAATCCATTCCATTCGAAAGTCTGAATTGAAAAAGATATTATAACACAATAATTTATTTTTGTAAAATATAAGAAGATAAAATAATTTTTACCTTCACAAATCTAATATATTTTTCTAACAATGTAAAATTCACTTCGTTAATAGTGCGAATACTGTTACGATTTCCAGAAATATATACAAGATATTCTCCTTCAATAAAAAATAATTGATCAAAAAGAGAAATTATGCGTGGATGTTTCACTTCTGACACGACACTCCATAGATGTACCCATTTTCCTTTAGTGAAAAAAAAAATCGTTGGCGAATATTTATTTCAAAAACCGAATGTTATTTCACACAAACCTACCTGCATCTTCGATTTTATCCAAATTTTTATTGTAAATTGTAGTATAAAAATTCTCTGTTTCTTGCCATTTATTACGGATATAATCTGATAATTTTAATGCTAAAGTCGCTTCACTTTTGAATGCACTATTTAAAATACTGATAATAATAAAATATTTGAAAATCAGAATCATTTTAAGTAAATAAGTTTCGATATGTTTGTGTTGATAGTTTCAAGAATGAATTATTGATACGATACTGAAATTTAAGCTAAGCTAAATAGAGCAATATGAAATAAGCGACACCTGTTGGTAAATGACTAAAAGTATTATTTATGTTGTAGCAATAAAATTTATTATTTAATTCAATTTATTATCATTTAAAGATATTTAATTTTAATTTTCAAAATTCATTTACAATAGAAATATATGATGAGAACAATATTTTTGATAGAAAAATTTAATAATAGTTTTTATTTACAGAACGTTAATTTCCTAAATTATTGCATCTTAATCATCATTTTAGTTAAATAGATAAAAAGATAAAAAATGCTTCAATATTTTCTACTTATTAAAATTAATAACTTATATAAGTCTTTGAATAATAACAAATTAATTATATATGTTGGTGAGAAGAATAAAAAAAAATGTCATGGTTGTCTGTGAATTTGAAATACGTTGATTCTTAATGAATTTCTAGATCGATATATTGATATATAAGCATTTGAATAATAAAAAACTAATTATATATGTTGGTGAGAAGATTAAAAAAAAATAGCATCGTTGACTCTAAATTCGAAATACGTTGATTCTTTATTGAACTATCTAGATCGCTTTATCGATATCTAAGCATTTGAAAAAAAATCTAATTATACAAGTTGGTGAAAAGATTAAAAAAAAATCAAATGGTTGCCTGTGAATTTGAAATATGTTAATTTTTTTATTGAATTATGTAGGCCGACGCTCGTGCAGCAAAGTATAAGAAGAAAGAAGCCATCTTTGTGGGCATCCTAAACGAATCTGGGGAAAGGAAAGAAATTTCGTTTTCGTTTTAGTTTTCGTTTTCGTTTTCAAACGGCCCGGGGGGCCTTTACTATCCCTAGCTGAAGCAGCCTTTGATGATTCCGGATGAAAGTCATCGAAAACACCCACTTGACCTCAGCTTTACGGTCATCTTAGGCACGTGCTCACAGGCTGTTTCGACAGTTCTTTTTATTAACGTTGAACTTTCGATTTAAAGAATTTCGAGATGCACCGTTTTATGAATGCGTAAATAAGATCCGACTCGAAAAGTCCATTTATCAGATGATGTTACTTTCGCTGTCTGTGAGATAGTACTCCAGAGACTAAAGCCAAGTCAATATATCTATTTCAAAACTCTATTGTAATTACATTAGAGAGATATCTTTTTTTATATTATATTATACATTAGAAAAATGATTGACAAGTAGAAAAGCAAACATTCCATTTTCTTTTTCAATGATTTATTTCAAACGGATACTACTTATATCAAAGAAGTAAAACTGAAATGATTTCATGTTAGTAATGATATAAATATATATTTTCTATTTTAAAGTACCATAATATGACTCTTCACTATAGTTAGAATTGCGAGGAAAGGTAGCACCTGTGTCAGTTCTCGTTTAATGTAATCAAATGTTGTATAAAATTACTTAATATTAAAATAAAATAGTATTAAAATAATTTCACTTTTAAAAATATTTAATAATTATCATGCAGATATTCGCTACACTAAATCAGCTCTAATATAAATATTATCTTTTCTGCAAATCAGATTTTACTCAATGTTGCAGTACATATTCAGTAATTGCAATTCAGAATATCGCAATAATCATAGAAAAAACAGTAAATGTTCAAACATTTCATTTCATGTAATTTTCCTGAACATTCAGTAAAAAAAACATAAAAATGTGAAAAAAAAAAGAAAATTAGTTTTCAGGAACTCAAAAACCGTTTCGAAACAACGTAGCATTACAAATTTTCCTACAAAAGTACGCGCGCCTCTATCCAGATAGTTTCCAGCCTGTAATCCGATCAAGCGTTTCGGCTCGCTACATTAAAAGCATTGAGTAATAGCAAATCAATTCGCGCGATGCTTACTAGCGCCTAACACAAATCGCGCTCGCGCCTAGATATTAAACGGCCTGAAAATGAAAATGTCAACAATCCTTCTTTCTCAGTTGTCTTCCGTCTCGGCGGCGTGAAAGTTTTCGATGTTATGTAAAAAAATAACTGACCGCTTCTAAATAAATATTTATTCTCTAAAAATTATTACATAAAGGGCAATAAAAAAATTATGATTATTGGCAGGTACATCAATCTGGGATGTAATTAATGAAGAAAAGTTTATTTAATTTGGCTGTCCGTTTCGTTGAATAATAATGCTTTTTTCGTGTAATTAATAATCGAAGAGCTTCTAGATGCTTCGAAGAAGGTTTTATCGTAACAATTAAACCCAGTGGCCACTTATCAATCCAACATTAATTAAACAAATCCACTAAAAACCATCATTACCCAACCAAAGTACTTTTTTTGCTTAGACGCGTCGCCCGCTTTCACAAAAAACCAACCTCTGCCCAAAAACCTCCGTCCCAATATTTAACATACAAACACACTTAAACCAGGCCACAAAAATTTGGCGAAAGATCACACGGTAAACCTCCTCAAAACCGCCTGCACTAAAAACTCAAATTACGCTCCCCAGCCTCTCAAGAAGCCAGCGAGTAGGCGGACATTAACGTATATTCGGAGTATACAGCCCGAGATGTCAGGGCACTGGTACACATCCACTCACAGCCACATACTTACCTACACACATACACACACACAGCTTGTCCAGTCCCTCCGCTTTGCGGCTGCGGCGGTGGTGGCACGTTCACCGCGTGGAGCCAGCCGCTCTCCCACCTGGCTTGAGAGGCTCTTCCTCCCAGGAGCGAGCGAGCGGCGAGCCGCCGGAGAAGTAAAACTCCCGGACGTTTTCCGATCTCTTGCAGTCTCGATCTCCTTCTCATCGCCGAAACTCGGCAAAAAGCGACGCGCGCTCCGAGGGCCTCTGGAGACTTTTGGTATACTCGAGTGATACTTTTGGTCTTTTTTGGATTCTTTATTTTTTTTTTTTGGCTCGTGACTGTTCGTGACGGGTTTGGTTAATTTGGGAGATTAGAATTTAAGGGCGAGGGTGAGTAGGGTAAAGGAATTGGGAATCGTTTTTCGTTTGAAGAAATTGTACGAGTGAAAAGGTTCGCCACCATGTGGCGAAAGGTACCCGTGTGCTGCTGCCTGGGGACGATCCTGCTCCTGCAGCTCGGTGGTTTTGTTAAGGCGGAAGCTGGCCCTTCGATTTTGACTTCTGAGATTCCTCATTTGCAACAAGTAAGTAATTTTTTTCTTTATCTATTTCAAAGTTTACTTTTTTCTTTCAATCGGTAGTTTTTGATTTTGTATATAAATTACAATTATAATTAAAAGGTGAATTAATTGAACTAAAAAAGAAGTTTTCAAGGTGTTAAAAAAAATAAGAAAAGTCTTGTTAGCAAGGCAGTAAGACGTAAAACAGTTTAGCGCGGAGTTAAAATGAACTTGAAAATGGTAAAAACTTTCACGACTTTAAAGTTCCACACGTTTGTTTAACGCCGTGATGAGTCGCCGCGCAACGCAACCATGAAGTCCTGTATCATTATCGGTCATTGCCAGACCTCCCGAAGACGCTACAAAAAAAAATAAAGAAAGCGCCGCTGTTATTTTCTAGTTAAAGCGAATCAATTTGTAAAGAAAAAAAACGATCGTCTTTTTTAAGCTGGTTAAAAACTGATCCAATACTTACAAGAAAAGATCCTTTTTTAATTACGATAAAAAAAAAAAAAAACTCGAGACTTGAAAGTCCAACAATAGCTAATTGGATATTCCATATACTCTGAGATAAAACAAGGAATTATAATGTAAACTTAATTTTTAATTTCCATTATTACAAAAGATTTATGCGCGCGCTCGGCTTTTATCAATACAACATTTCCCACGGCGACTAATAACCTTTCTCGTTCACGGCGCCTTGATTTCTTAACTGATACAGATGCTCGCAGCTAAACGCTCGTAACAGAGTAAAAGTTATAATTAGCATTCAATCAAGTAGCAGACGGCCGGGAAAATTAAAAAAAAAAAAAAACACAAGCAAATAAGCAGCTCTTCGTCTCCGTTAATTTTAACGTTTAATGCTGATCCTGACGTGCGAACGTGCGTGTATACACTTTAGGAAAAGATTGGAAGTCTGGCTGGATTTTCTCCTCGGCGCATCTCTTATAAATGCTAATTTATCGTTGTTGGACTACAGCGGTGATAAAATCGTGTGCGCTTTGAGTCGGGAAAATAAAAAGTTGAACGGTCGCTTGGTGTTATGGTAATGATACGATGTATAGAGTTGAGAGTGTAATGGTTTGGGTTTACATTTTATTTTATAGAAATAGTAGGTATAAATTGTCCTTTGGATCGCTGCGGCAAATAATTCCTGGTTAAAGCAGACACTAAATGGTGTGTTTTTTTTGTGACCGAAGAACTTTCACACTCGAGATTTTGTGCTTATAGATGAAATTAATGACTTCCTCGTACGGTAATAATCGGCTATTTTTACGCGAAATCTAATTATTAGTTTACGAAATAATTAGTTTTTTTGAAAAAGTAATTTTACTTGTAAATTTGGAATTTTTTACGGTTTCGGTGATGGATTTTAATAGAAAATGTTATTTCATATGTAAAAATTGAAACACGTTTAACTTTTGAGTTTAATTATTTTTTAACTAAAAGATCGTTATAAATTACGTAATTAGTTGTAACGTACTTACAAAAATTTTTTTAAAGATATACAAATTCTAATCTTCTGCATAACACAAATTTTTTTAATTATATAGAAAATATTAACTTATTATTTTTTCTTACGTCCTACTACGTTCGACTTTTTCCACTGAATACACTAAAAACACTCACATAAGTTATAAAAAAACTTCACTCTTCATCCAGTTGACACTCTGATTGTGAAACTATCTCAAATATGCAATCACGTAACATTTGATTTATTCTCCGTAACTCTCCGAATCGGATATGATAAAACAACCGACGAGTTTTAATTTTCAATGTAATAACCGCGCTAATAGAGCCGTTTTTCATACTCTAATTGAAGTGAAAATACACTGTAGTTTTTACACTTAGCCTGAATTCCCAGTTCAAAAAACCGACTTTCTAACTAAAAAAAAACTCAAAAAACATAACAATGCAACTTTCAATCTACATCAGCCATCAATCCATCTTCTCTTACATAAACCCCGCAAAGCTCCCCCTAATTAACCAAGCGCAGCGAAAACCAAAACAATCAATCACCTACCAACCAGCCGTTAAAACTCAGAAGCTCGCAGCTCTCAGTCCAGCGCGCATAATTGAATCTCTAACCAAACCCATACACAACCCGTTCGTGCAATAACAAGCCTCCCTCGCATTAATCCCGCCCTTTTAAAATTCAAATCCGCTCACGTGTAAATTAAGGCTACATGCATCCACTTTTCTCGCGGGAATCTACGTGACGTAAGCCACCTATACACACTTACATATACATGCAAGCTCGCTGGCCCCGCCGAATTATCTATATATACATCCCGGCGATATCACAACGGTTAATCGCCGGGAAAATTTCACTCGCTCGCGCGCTTCCGCTTTTATTTTCCTGCGGAATATCTGTTTATCGGCTTTCGTGAATTCTAAGCGCGAGCTTCTTTTTCTCTTCGGGCCGGCTGGAGGCTATGGTTAAAATAATTAGGGGGGAAGTATTAGCAGCGAGCGCGAGTTGAGCTGGTATATGTAATTACGAATCTCGCGCGCTTGATGGCTTCGGGTTCGTTAGGAGTGCGTATTAATGTACATTGTTGGCCGGGCGCGGGAGAGTCGCTGCGTTATCCTGGCTGTCTGAATGTTATCTTATTATTTAATATGTGGAGCAGTTACGGTAACGCGGTATACTTTTTTTACTGCAGTGGGATGTTGGGCTTGTTCTTTTTTGTGGAGAGGCGATCGTTTTAGTTTTAGTGTTTGTTTGGATGGGATATGTTTAGTGGCTGGGTTGTGTAAGGTGTAAATTATGGATTTTATGTGGGTTATACAATGGGGATCGTTTGGCTATTTCGGTCAGTGGATTAGTCTGGTTCGCTAAACGTCTGAGCAGTGACTTAATACATACTGTTTTCGAAATTCAGAGACGATTTTTAAAAAATGGAACCTGTCATCAAAATTATTAAAAACTCAAAAACCGACCGATCTACCATGACGAAACAGCAATAAAATTGCATATTGTCTATCCTCCCACGACCCCGTATAAAAGAACTTTATTGCGCAAAAAAGCGACTCCAGCAGTCTCCAGAAGTCTCCAGAATCCTTACGTTCACTTTCTTCTCTCATTCTATATCCCCAACCAGTGGAAGCAAATCGAACGCACACGTAAATGGCATTATAATCCCGAATCAGCTTCAAAATTGCGCAATGACCTCTCGCTCGCGAATCCACGTATATATATATAGAAATAAGACACGTGCTAGCCGGGAGCGCGCACGAATTGATTAGCATGAATGGCCGAAAAAGGCGGCTGCGCCAATCTAAAACGTATTAACCCATGACTATACGAGTGAAATCTAGCAATACTAACCTCACGATAGAAAAACTAGAGAAAGAGATAGATGGTAGAGTAGTAGAAGAGGGTCAGGGTGCAGGCCATTTATATGTCTCGGCGGACCTATACATTATTACGTCTCGCTCCCGCGATATGCATGCCCAGCCTCCTTTTACACGTCACCGGCCGATATCGCCGCTATAACCATAACATACAGACACACACGTAAGCCGCGCTCCTCAAGGTTCTGTGAAAATCTCGGCCGTTCCCAGGCCGAGCGCGTAAACGCCCATATAGCTCGGTCCAGTCTGGCTATTGCGCTTAGGTGTATATGCAGCGCTGAAGCATATAGATCGAGTCTAGCGACGAATTACGAGATGCCCGCGCCTTGATAAAATGCGTTGCTCTCCGGCTTACTGCACATCGCGTTTATGTAAGAGAGCTGCGCGGGAAAGGTGAATAATGCGAAGCTGAGTTGCTTTTCGACATTTTTCGCCTGGGCTCTTTATTTAGAGGCGGCGGAATGGCTTTTCTTGTGGGTGTTTTTTGCCTATGCGCTGGGTAGTTGCATACGAATGGGTGTGTATTATTTTCATAGTCTCGTTTCTGTAGAAGAAATTCAGACTTGATAATTTATTCTAATTGATAGTTCCGGATTTTACCTTTCGATTCGGAGGTGTCGTTTGCCCACGAAAATGTTCAGAGCGCGGAATTATTTTATTGTGTCTGCGCCTGATTAGAAACTGTCGTTAAAGAGAAATTTAATCTTCCCACCGGCGCTCGTTTATCATTCTAAAACGAAACAATTCATAAAAAGCGGATTTCATCGCGTTTTTATTATCACTGTTATAAAGCCGCTCCGTAATTACCCTCCTCTCGCAAAACGACACCGTAATTCCATAATACACATCGCGCTCCGGCGACAGTCACCTCTTGTGCAAAATAAAATCCCAACAATAAGCCAGATAACCGGCAATCAATGTCAAATAAAGTATCAAGCCTTTGACAAACGCCTAATAGTACACGTCTAAAACCGCAGCGCGCGGGCTCGTTTGAAAAAAAGTTTCTTTTTTTCTCTTCTGCGCCGCGGTAAAAAATAACGTTATATTCCAGGCGCATAACCCACGAACGTTCCCAACCACAACTCCGGCTCGTTAACTTTTCTCCAGACAACGCCGGCAACGGGCCTATGGGTAATTAAGAAACGTTTTAATCGCTGAGAAGCACGCGAGAGAGCTTAGCAGAGTAAAATGACGAAATTTCTTATATGCAAGGAAGCTGCGGGGGCAGCAGCATCGCACCGATATACGTCATATAAGCGCCTATTATAATAGCGTTATATTCACGTATATATACATTCGGGTACAAAAGTAGCTTGGCAAAAAGCTGGCGCAATCAGGATTGCGTCAAGGCGCCACCGCGCTACGCCCGAATACGAAAATAATTAATGGCGAGGATAATAGCGCCGGGAGCGCGCGATTCTTCTCTTTTTGCCGCGCGCACCGCAGAGCTGAATTCCTGCGCTGATTAAATCGTCTTCCTGGCTGCGGGGATGTGTATGCGTGCTGCGGGCTAGGCTTAAGCGCGTCTAATTGACACGAGAATGAACCTTTCGGAAATTTCGCAACGTGAATATCGCGCTCTATTAGTCTGGGTCCTGGGTAATAGATTTAATGAATTTCCGTTTTTTCTGGTTTGTTTTTCGCGCGCTGCTTTGGGGCCTGCGCCTTGAGAAACGTCTGAGAGATTGAATTTGTGTTTTTATCTCTAATATTTTCATTCCGCAGTTAAGATCGCCGATATTACAGCGTCGCGCTCGCGCTAAAAGTGAAAGTTTGCTTTTCGCATCTCGGACGATTGATTCGGCGTTTACGATCGGTAATAAAAAAGCTCCTCGCGCAACGACCTTATCGTTTAATTAAACGTATACGAATGCACAATTATGCGCATTGTCTCCTTACTCCTTCAAAAACGAAAAGAAAAACGTTCAAATAGCGGATAAACACAGTAATCCCTCTCTCACGACTTCAAGAAAACAATGCGCGCAGCTTAAAATTCCT
This sequence comes from Eupelmus urozonus, assembly GCA_900480035.1. Taxonomy (NCBI): domain Eukaryota; kingdom Metazoa; phylum Arthropoda; class Insecta; order Hymenoptera; family Eupelmidae; genus Eupelmus; species Eupelmus urozonus. Next base: position 20,615 of record UELX01000018.1, read on the forward strand.
CGGCACGCGAGAAGAAATCCAACGCCCGCGGCACTATCCGTCAATTCCACAGCTCTGTAATCAATCAAACCAGCGCGTGAGATTTTACGATCGGCTGCACAGCCACTACCGATCGATTCGTCAAGCTAACTCGATCGGAACTCTACCTGGAGCATCCCACGTTGACACTGTGCATATACGCATCGTTAGAGATTAAATCATGCCTGTGGTATATACTCCTTTCACCCGATCTATACAATAGTCAACCGATTTCCTAGGTAGCACGCGTGTGCATATAGCGGCGAATCGGTTCGGCTGCGGTTGCACGCTCGCAGCGGAAATATAGGTGTATATCGGGTGGCTAAGTGACTTCCGCTCTGTGAGTCTCTTTCTCTTTCGTTCTTAAAGTCGCGGGTGTAGTGCTCGCTTTTCTTTCGAGGCGGATCATTGCCAGGTTTTTTCTACTGGGAATGTGTAGCTGCGAACGCGGAACAGTAGGTGTATACGCGGGAAAACCTTTAGGTTTCACCGATTTTTTGTTGAGAGATGCGCTATGTGGTGATATTTGCAGGGGATTGTATGCTTCCTTGAGGAGTGCGTGAGGTTGTTATATATTGAAGGATGAGCGCGAAATTATATAATTGGGGTTAATGGTTCGGAATAGGTTTAGCGCGATGGCTATCTGAAAATCTAGATCTGATAAGTTTTTTAGATTTTATATGGGTTGGATGCACGTTTGTGCGATGCGGTAAATATTGTGGAGATATGAAAGTGACCTTTGTGTGAACGGATACTTTCATATCCACAGTGCGGGCTTATTATCGGTAAGATTTTCTCAGGCGCACGAGCTACACGTGTATATACCGATATTTTACGATATCAAGAGGTAGATACCTATAAGGTTTCCAATAGTCGGCAGTTTTTCTCCCGATTTCTGTAGAAATTGCGCGAAATTGGAGAGTAATTAGAGGCTTTTACTTTTGGTTTATGCTTCCAAATATTTATTTTATTGGATGTTATTAATGAAATTGCTCGTCGTTTGTATTTTTATGTTTACTTATATGTTCATGTATTTATATTCAGACTTTCATTATTAAATGTAGGTCGTTTTATTTTAGATCGGGTCGTCAAATTGTAGATAAACTGTTGTACGAGATATTATCGTTTACATCAAAGATTTTCGGCTTCGTAAACTTCAGACATGAGTAAAAGTACTAATGATTAAAATCCAATAATTTAAATACAGAAATGTTATTCTTGGATTCAATAATAAAAATCACTTTTACAATCTGAAATGAATTTAATAAAGTGCAGCAATAACTCTATTTCAATAACGAAATTTCATTTTCTCCTAAAACAAGCAAACCGGCAAATCATACACCACCAATGATCCAGCAAATAAACCAACCCAGAACACCTTTGCGAAACCAATTCAGAAAAATGACAAACAAAAAAAAAAACAGCTCAACTTTTCGTGCAGGCATTCAACACAGGCGCAGCCCGCCGGAAAAATGCTAATGCCCCCTTTTCACAATATCTTTCAAAATTTCCCTAGATTAAAATCTGCAGTCTCAGCCCAAGATTAGATTGGGTTATTAAAAAGAGACTCGCCTAGCTGCACTCCCAATTCCTCCGCTCCAACACCTATATACACCCAAGCCACAAATTACTTCACTAGAAGCCGGCGCTGCGAAAGATTCACACGGGAAATTTCATTCTTCGCGCGTGCCCGACGTATAAACACACACACACGCGTCGAAGCTGCATTAATCGGGGTCACGAGGGCTAGACTCGAGCGATTGTCTCGAGCGGCGCTCTCCTGTCCTCCTACTTTTCTCGCGACACTTAAGTACACACTCCTGGATTCGCGGATTTTTTCTCTTTTATATAAGAAGGAGAAGACACTCCAGTACGCCCACCCAACGCACGGGAGAGATGATTTTGCTCGTTTTTTTTAGCGATTGTGCAAAAGCCGCCGAGTTTTGCATTAGTTTCCTACGAAAGCGAAAGTACAGAGAGATGCTTCGGAGCGGGCGATTCGAAGAATGTTTCATTCTTGAAATATGCCTTCCTGATGTAAGTACTCTCGCTTGCGCAAAATTTTTAAACGCTCGCGCGCTTTGGGAGAGTTAGATGCGCTTTGCGAAATTTAACTCGGGGAGATAAAACAATTCGACTGTTTTTTTATCTGGCAGTTTCGGATTCGCCGATTGCGGCACGCGTCGCTTATTATTAATGGAATGAAGGATTTTTGTGATTATGGTTATTAGAAGGGGTTATTAGGGATGGTTTAAAAATTCATTGTTTCTGAGCGGCTACTGGCTGGGTTAATGAATAGTTTTCAAAAGACATTTATAGCAGTTGTAATTATGGAGGCTAGTTTAAAGTAAATTCTGGACGGCTTAACGACTGCGTTATTCTCGGTACGGAGGCATAGATTTATTTGAGAAACTTTTTATAAAATAATAAACTCGATTTTTACATGGGAAACGTACTTATGAATTGAAATGTTGATTCTGGAGCGGCTGGAAAAAACTTTCACAAATTATTACATCACCTACAGAGCAAACCTATTAAAATCCACAAATAGAGCAGTTTTATTCTCATTAATATTTATCAGCACCACATTCTCTTATTCCCCTCAGCTTTACATACACCCGCAAAGAAAAACCAAACAAACCCAACAATTTTGCTGAAACACACCGAAGACACGCGCCGACTTCCCTCCGGAATGCGACGGTAAAAGTGTGAAAAAGGAACGATACCAAGCCGCTCGTAATACAAGCGCATAACGGCTAAACCAACGGATGCATAGACGCTCAACTGGCGCGCCGCACGCGAAGCATTTCGAGCGTGAATAAAAATGACGCGTTACCGATTCGCCGAATGACTGCGCGAGCAAACTGCTTCCAGCATAATCGTACAGCTACTTTTTCTGCCTAGTGTGTGGGTATGGCAAACTTGGCAATGATCGCCGGTTTCCTTGGCTTTAGCGCCTTTTTTGCGCAACGGGCAGACATGCAGGTGGCGAAAAAGTAGTAATGGAGTTTCCACATTCTTTGGGTTTGCGTTGGGGAATTTGTGCAATCTGAAAATGCCCTGATTTTATATAGAGGCGTTTATGTTTTTTAATGGAAAAAATGGGTTTGAAAGTGGATGTAGAGCTGAGGTTTTCTTTTATTCTATTAATATTTATGAGCAATAAGCGCATAAATTCTGCTCGTCGAACGTTACTTTTCGTAATTAGAAAATAAGTGCATATAGATTTGATTAAACTTTATTTCTAAAATAAAACACTTCTCTCGCCTGCGATTGTTTCTTATATCACATAAACATAATCTTTACGAAACAATTTCAAAAGGACACTTTGCAGAATTAAACTCTTCAAGAATAGAGAATACAATATAATAGTAGCCAGTTTAACACGAGGAAGTATTACAAAATAAGATTGAAACGGCGATTTAGAGAAAATCTATTCTTGTATTCTCGCCGATTCTAGGACACGTTTAGCACGAAGTGAAAAAAGATGGGAAAACGAGATGCGTTCCTTTCTTGTAACGATCAATTTTTGTGCAAATCGTTCATGATTATCATTACGGAAATTGCATCCTTATTACTGTCCACTACGTGTAACGCGGCCTTTTGCCATAACGAAATTTAATCTGCCAATAAAGTGGAAAATCAAATAGCGGCGAGGATGAATTATGTTATTATATTTTGCCTTTTACGTATTTGAGGTATTTTATGGTTTGTGTAGTGCAAGGTTTTTTTTATGATGGTATGAAATTCGAAAAAGTTTACACGTACAAAGAGACGTTGTTTCGTTGTGGATTGAGTGAAAATATGAAATTATCGCAAGTGGACAATTAAGTGGAAATGTATCTTTTTGCTTGATCAAACACCGTAAATCACCTAATAAGATATAAGAAGATTTTATTAAAGTAATAAGTAGCCAGAATGAAATCAAGAAAATACATCTAAATTGACACAACAAAACATCAAGCAAAAAATTCAACAATCCAACCCTCACCTTAAAAAAACCACCTCACGATCTCTCAACTCCCTACCTCCACCCATCTCTCCTCATTACCACCGCCACGACAACAGACCTCTCAAATTCCTACCTCAATCTCGTTATCCCGTCCCATAATAGCCCCCCTCCCAGCTCCCCCCAGAGATCAAGGCGAAAACTTGCCGGCCAGCTGAAGGTGAAGGATGTTCCTCTCCGCTCTCCCAGAGAGGCCATATCCACTTTCTCCCGGTCTCGGCCTAAGGTTCAAAGGATAGCTGCGCTGCGGCCTCTAATTCAGCCTCGTCTATCTCACCCAGCGATCGGCAGCGGGTGTAGAGATAGCATCGATCCTCCAGAGATTGACCTCTCTCTGTGTTCCGGCTACACCTTTCCACATCCTATGGTGTGTAAGGTATATAAGCCTTGCTTTTTTTTACCTAAGAGAAGTAAAAGTGGAAAGAGCTGGGGAATCGGAAGGAGGATGGGTATATTAGCCAGGGCTTCCCTTTCCTATGGAGGCACGGGAGCTACGATGTGAGTCTATGGGTCGGAGAGCGCGGAAAAGAAAGTTGATTATACACGCAACGCTGGACTATCCGCAGAGGGTATATCGGCCGAGTGTATATACACAGCTTAATTGCTCGCAGACGGATTCCAATTTTCACTTTTATAATTAAGACTCGGTAATTTTTGGTGATGTAGATCGATTGGTCTACGCGTCTATACTTGCGGGAATCGATTTCGCCTTGTGTATGCTCGTGACTTTGTGTTTAGTTGTTGTCAGAGAGAGAAGATGATGATTCGACGTTACGAGCGGACAAAGAAAGCGCGGCTGATTGCTTTTTCAGCGATCGTTCGTATTGATTTTTCCATTGTTGATTTAGCCTCATCATAGGAGGAATTTCCGAGCTGGACTCTGGATGGATGATTGCTATCAAAACAATAATATTGATGTACGGTGAGGCTATGGGAGAAAATTTGTAGGCTGCAGTCGTGAATTCCGTTGTAATTTACGTGTAAGAAGGAAATGATGAATGAAAAGTATCACTTTTCCAGATGTTATTCTACGCCAGAGTGAGAGATTTTTTTTTATTGATTGTTAAGGTGCGTTTTTACGAGCCGATGGTCGTTAGGAGGTGAAAATTTGTTAATACAGTGTCATTCAACTAGAAAGCAAAAATTGATCGGCAAACAGCCGCGAAAGGTGAATTAAAAAAATCTACCTAGAAGCGCTTCCTACTTTTTTCGCAGAATTTATAGTTGTACATTAGTAGAAATTACGATCATCATTAGAAGGCAAAAGTTCCTGAATACAAACTCAAAACACCAAATCGAAAGTCCACCTTTTTATTAAAACGCTCCGAGCTGCTCTCTCGCGTCGTGAGTCAACTGTATACACCCAGAAGCGCTCCATAATGCCGAAATAAAGAGGGGCCCGCGTAATTAAGATGAAAGTGAGATTAACCCATTGAAAAAAAAAGTGAATCTGACGAAATGCCGACGCGCTTCTATTGGCTTCCTCGACCCGCTCGATGACGATGGTGACATCCGAGATTTACTTTTTTCCCTACTACTCTCTATTCTACGTACAGCGACGCGTGATTTTGCCTAGGTGTATACCTTCTCTCTAGTTCGACACCCGGTAATTAAGATTTTTATTAATTTTTTCGGTCCCTAAGTGCCCGCTCATTAAAGCCTTCGGCTAATAGACACCTTCGGAGAACAACGCTGGGATTAATCATTTTTTTGTTCCGCACGCAGGAAGTGAAATGAATTTTTTTCGCCAACTCATTACTACTAAGGTAGACCGAAAATTTCCCTTCGCGTCTATTAAAACAATAATCCCGCGCGTGAGAAAAAAAGAAAGACATAACGAACTTTTTTCTCTAACTCAAAATCTCGCCTTGCATAACACCATGAATCCGATCCCAAGCGTGCTTTTACGAATCATCGGCGGCATAAGAAAATTTTCAAGTTCAACGACACTCACGAGGATATTTTGTCGTTCACGGATCGTCCCGAGTTACGGCACATCTTTTCACTTTTCCGCGGCGATTCCGTTCTGAGCGAGTGAGTTAACGGCGCCGCTTAGCCGGTATTAGTCGCAGGAAATGAGCGTTGAAGCGTGGATGTACGCGCGCTTTGGGAGGAAAAAATTTGCAGCTCGATTTGCGGTAATGTGGAAAAAAAGAGTGTAAAAAAGTTGACGCCTTTATTAAGTTGGATTATAGGCGGGTGGATAATTATGGGATCGGTTGAAATATTTTAAGGTAATGGTATACATTTTGTTTAAGTATAATGTATACCTATAATTTACAGTTCAACAATGAATATACTTTTGCAACAAGCACTTCGCTAAGCTAAAAAAAGGCCTTCACAGATCTTAAGTACAGATAATAACCCAGCAATGAAAACACGCCTATAACCCAAACTCAGCAATCAGCTAGCCGAAAAATCGGCCGAAAAATTAATTTTGCGAAAGAGGCAGAAATTTCCTGGTCTCGGTGCCCGCAAAACGCAAACTTCATTAAGGCCGCTTATGGAATTTCTCGATCTCAGTCGACTTGCATACACATAAAAGCCAAGTCTTTGCATTACGCTCGCAAAATTGGACTCTCCTGGCAAATATCCTCCCGCCGCGACGTGCATACAGGTGAAATCTTAAATAGAGTCGCTGCGCGCAGAAACGTTATAATACACGCGCGTCTGTGTGCGTGATGAATATATAAGTCCGCCCGAGGGCCGAGCTGATGATATTTATTATTGTATGAAAATAAGGCTTTCTTCACGTGCCGGATTACTTCCGCTTTCTTATATACAGATGTGCGTGCGCTGCGTTGCATCAACGTAATTTCTCGCATCATCTCCGCAGCGCGACGTTGCATATGTATATACGCAGCTGAGATATAAAACGGAAAGTGGCTAGGTTGGATATAAGCTTCCTATATTGACGAGACCGCAGCGCTCGTAAAACAGCGCGTCGCGAGTTTCTCTAGGATAGCGCGCGGCTGAAGGTCGTTTGCATGGCGTCTTGCATGTATTTAGGAAGGACGCGAATGTATGTGCTGAAGGTATATATATGCCTAATCAATTTTCCTGCGAACGACCGGTGAATTTTCCAATTACGAGGCTGGAGTAGCCGTTTAATAGTTATATAGTCGCTGGGTGAGTCTGTCGGCTTTTTCTCTTTCGGAAAGTTTTAGACGTCGCGATATTTCTTTATTAAGAGGCGGGTATAGTCTTCGCTTATGAGAATTATTTATGTGGGACTGCGCGGATAAAATTTTTTTTACTCGAGGTTACGTAGATATTTTGCTTTTAATTAAAACTTTTACTTTCGCCCGAAAAAGCATACGCACGTTTCTAATTGAATTCTCGTGTGTAGCAAAAAGCGCGTTTTTTGCATGCATGCAAGATGAAGATAGCCTTATAATTAAAAGCCTCGAAACAGAACAATATTCACTTTCTCGCAAAATCACCTACACATACCCCGCGCAACTCAAAAACCCACGAAGACCCGCTAAAATACCCTCTGCAAAATCGTTTTTCCACCTTCAGAATTCCTAAATTATGGACCTCATTAAACCCACCGTCTGCAAAACACGCGATAAGCGTTAATAATAACATCCTTACTCCTTGCATGCTGCAGCTATCCCAGCTGCTGGCACAGCCATTTGGACAAGACGAGAGGAAAATGCCAACACGGCAGAATGAAAGATCAAGATGGTCACTTTCTTTCTTGAGCGCGTGTCTACATGTATACATGAACGTATAGTAGATCGGCAGCGTCACGCGCGCGGCTAACTGCAGCGCTCACGGATGCTCGGCATCTTAATTTCGTCTCGAGGATAGAGAATGTCGCCCGTGGCTTTTTTCTTTGTAAATACGTTAACGGGGCTGGAAAAATGCCGAGGGAATGTCCGGATTAACGGCCGAGGCCGGAAGGTACTACAGCTCCGGCAAAAAGTAGAGAAACTTTAGTAGGGTATATATATATACGAGGATGAAATTGGCGGGTAATGGGCTTTATTAAAATCAATCGCGGAGCTGCCGTAATAAATTCCAGGCGAGGCGCCGATCGCTCAGAAAAATAAATCGAGAAAAACGCGAAGATTTGCGGCGTGGAGCTGGATTATGGATTACGGGATTAACGGTGTAAAAGCGGTTTTGCTTTCGTCCGATGTAAATGAGCGGTGTAAAAGAGTATCGCCGCGCGATGAAAATCTGTTGTTACTTTCGACTCCATTTGCCGAGCCTTCGAGCGTAGCGAAACATAAGGCTGGATTATATATATAATGCTGCGACTATGAAATATCGTAATTTAGCGTGGCTGGTGAATATCTATCCAATATTGATACAATATTCCACTTTTTGCATTAGAAATGTATATACTCTTGGAGTGTAGGTATAAAAAGACTAAGAATAGAGGCGGAGGAGACGATAAAACGTTTAACCGTGTCCACCTTTCACGCGCAAAATCGTGAGACTAGCGCGGCTCCTTTTCTTTATGAGCGCGCGTCTTTTTAATTTATGCAACTCTGCAATTAGCTGGGAAATGAGTAGTCGGAAACGGCGGCCCGGGACGTTCAAATGAAAAGAAATTCGGATTTCGTAATACTCCTAGGTAATATTTATTATGTACACTTTCACTGGCTGCTTCATTTTTTTTTCAAAAAATCGAAATTCAGAAAAAAAGGCTGTTAAAGACACAGAGCGCATCGTGTTACAATGAATAATCTGATAAGTCAACGTATACGCTATTTCGTTAAAACGTGGGACTTTCTCGGCTGTATTATACGATATTTTTCAGGGATCCTTCGCATAAATCCGGCTAGAATTCGCGCGCTCGAAATTTCAAAGTCTAATCAGAGACATCGCCTTGCATTTTGCATACAGCCTCAAAGCTCTCTATATCCCCATGCAAAACTTTCGGCTATTCGCACGCTAATTTCCATATCCAAGAAAAGAAGCACCTCTCACCTCCTAATTAATGCAAAAAAGCAGTTATGAGTAATTAATCGCCAAAACTCTGTCCGTTTCTGCTCTTTTTCCCCTCCGAAAAAAAAAAACAAATCCTAAACCCATTAATTACCACCATTCCTTCGCGCTCTTCCTTTCACTCGTAATATAAATACACATAAATAGCCGGATTGACGGCTCGAGCATCGGCAAACGAAAGTAAGAGCCTTAGACTCACGTGTCGTAACTACCGCGCGTGTAAAGAGAGAAAAAAAAAGCGAGCCGCAGCAACCGGTCCGCCAGCTAATCCCGTCGAAGATGCGTCGGAACGATGCCCGAGAATCTAGCATTTGTCGTTTCTTCACACAGGCTACCTACACGCGCGCGCGCGGCTTGGAAAGTCGAGCGGGAATTTCTCCTGCGAACGGTCGACGAACCCAGTCCTTTGAACTTTGCTTGTGTTTCTTCGTTTCCACATATTATCGAGCCGATCATCGGGGATTTTTCCGGGGCGGTTAATGCGATGTTATGCTGAGAGCTTTCCTTTTCTTGGAAATTCCGTTTTTGTGCTGGAGTTTGGGAAAATATATCTTCGCGTGCATCTTTTAGCTTCTTTTTTATCGAGGTGTATAGAAGAGAGATAGAGGCGGATATGTCATAAGGTGTCGTGTTACGTGACACTTTCTTCCCCGGATCCGGAGACACTTCGGACGTATATAAAACGCGGGGACAGATTAAAACGTCGATGCATGCAAATTAATTGATGGGCGGTGCGCATCGCTTTGCATAATTCTTTAATAAATCCACTCTAAGTAGCATCGCCGGTGATTCTATACAGGAAAAGCAGCGTTTTTTTTATTCATCTTCTTCCGTCCATCGGGACCGATCGCTTTCTCTCGGCTAGTATATTATATGCACGCGGGGAATCCACTTTGTGTCTACATCCGAGGGGAGGAAAAATAGAGGACTTTCTAATTCCTTTGCATAATAAAACTGCTGGATGAGCAAAAAGTTTGGGCTATTATAACAGAAGCCAAGCCAAGCGTTGAGATAACTGACAAAAATAACGCGAGGAAAAGAGGGCGGAAAAAAAGCGCGGCAAGAAAGTAATAATGGCTTACGTAATTAGCATCAATTAGCCGAGAAATATCCTACTCGATTGCCACCTTTTTTCTCTCTCTTTCTTTCATACAGCGCTGACTGTATATAAGTGGCGTTAACACAGACACAGCCGGCTTATCCATATCACTCGAAGAAAGCGAAATTTTGCATACGTGTATCCCCTACATTCTTGTCAGAGCGAGAAAGTGAGAGAAGAGTAGGCTAACCGATGGATGTGGATCGTGATTGCTGGACGTAACTTGCGGCTAGAATTGCGGGCTATCTTTCAAGAGTCTGCGGCTTTCAGCGGGGACGGAGCATCGGAAATCGATTGTCTTGAGAGGGAGAGAGAGCTGCTTATCGGCGAGCCTTCCGGCACTGTCATTCACGTGTGCAATCCATCAAAAAAAGAGCCGCGGGAAAGGCGACGAGACCACGGCTGGACTTGTCATATTCGCTTTTTCTCGCGGACTTCCGTTGTGTGGGTAAAATATTGGTTGTCATTATGGTATACGCTTCATTGGGTTTTGAGTTGGGTATTTCAACGTTGTAAAGCGAGTGCGTTATTAGTTTAGATTATGGTACTTTATTGTGGATTTTTTAGGAGGATTAAACGTTTTGTAATGTAGATCGTAAAGAGTAATCGGTATACTCGTGGAACTGCTCTTCGGGCTAATGAAGTAACGAGATATCGGCGTATCTTAAGCTACGGATCTTACAATGCCTCATTTATTACACTTCCTTTTTGGCTTGAAAAATTTCGGTTGATTTATAATCGCCATTGTACCGCGTGTAAGTGGGTGTATATGGATAGTAGTACATGCGCAAAACTGCAATTGCTGAATGGTTTTGAATTAAATTCACATAATCGAAGGCGTAATCAGACTGTAAAATTAAATGAAAATGGATCTGTATCTAATTATAAAAAGTTGTACTTTCTAAAACAAAGTCCCGCGCTTTAATAATCGAAAACGAATTTATCAAATGAATAAAGCTCGCTTAGTTTCAACACCCTCGAAAAAAATCGAGATCAAAGACACCGCAAACTTTTAATGAAGCATATAACTAACCATAAAACGTCCCCAACAGAAATTAACATTACATACACACTTATAACTTATCACAAGCACCAACAATAAATCATCTCAACACACAACTCCTCCCACCACAAAACCCAAAAGAATAAAACCCCAACCCGCCGCGCTCAACAAAAGCATCACACCAACCGCTCAAACTAGGCGCGGGGCTGTTTAATTGAATCGCCGTTATTATACCGCGCGCGGGCGGCTGTTTACTCTCTACACACCACACCACACTCTGTCTTTCGACACACGCATATAGCGTCAAGCTTATGCGAATCGAGCCTCTCTACACACCACCATTGTTGTACACATACTCAGACTCTCCTCGTGCGTTTCTCTGATGAGCGAGAGGCTAAACTTTCTAGCGCGAACGCGGAGACCTGGTTCGCTCTGCTGATGCGCTTTCATCACGTGCCGAGAGAAAAATAGCGTACGTGCGTAGGTACATACACTCTCTGTCGCCGAGCGATCCACCTTTATCGCTAATGGCTTCCGACAATGCGTTACGCGAGGCCCGATTTTTCTTGCTTCACGCTTAATTTCGTATTGCGTTAAGGATGAGCATAACGCGTCTATATCGTGAAAAAGTGTAACGCTTGATTATATAGAGTTATGGCACCTCTCGTTACACATGCAATTAGTCTAAGAATTTTAACGAGCAGAATCGCTGCTCGATTGCTCCAGAAAAGCTCGATAAGCGGCGACGATCCGTTTCTGTGTTGCAACGCCGCGGTCCGCTTTGGGAAAATCGAATAAACGAGCAAACACTTCCTGATTACGCACATCGCTGCGCGCTCGTAATCCACTGCTCGCATCTCCGCTGCCTATATGTATTACTCTATACAAGCGCAGTCGGGCACATTTATCCAACAAGCTGCATCGAATCGGACTCGCGCTGGTTGCTTGCCCAACGAGAGCACGCGCAGCGAGCTATATAACTTTCTCCCTCTTTCGGATGGCTTTGAAGTGGAAGAGGAGAACGTTACGAAATCCCGTGGAAATTTGACAGTAAATAATTTGTTCGGTTTGGAGTAGCATGCGAATTTTAACGATTGGAGGAGTGTTGGGTTACGGTGGAGGATCGGTGAGAGAGTAGGTAATTGATTATTAGAAACGCGAGAGGCTGGGAAATCGTGGATTTTACTTTTTGGAATTCTAGGGGGTTTTGATAAAAATGGATGGTGGAGATAGGTACCATTTATTTGCGAGATTAGACTTTTGCACGAACGCTGGCAATTTCTAAACGATCTATTGGTCCATTACCTCCGTAGCATAAGAAAATCGATAGTATCATTTGAATATAAATAAAACTGTACAGTTAAATTTCACCTTTCTTCAAGAACATTGAAAGTATATTTTTAAATTTTAATCAAACGTAAAATCCTTCTGTTCCAGTTCCAAACTCGCTCACCTCTGGACCTGCGCCCAAGGCTCTCCGCCTCGCAGCAGACCCAGATCCTCAGCGACGTCCAGCAGCATCAACAATTCAGCTTTCCGCCTTCCGACGCTCCGTTCTCCACCCAAATTCCGGGCCTGACCTCCCAGCTGAACTCGTTCCCGGCCGAGAGCAGTACGCCTTTCTCGTCGCTTGCCCGCTACAAGGTCGATCGTAAAAAGCAGAACCAACAGATTCAGCAGCAGCTTCAGAACCTTCAACACAGGATTCAGCAGCAACAGCAGCAGATCAACACCCAGCTGGGTTCTTCATTCCTGCAGACGGCCAATCCTCTGTTCCATCAGCAGGCTGACTTGAAGAACCAGTTCCAGTTCAGTAACAACAACAACAACTACCGGTTGAACAACAACAACAATTTCCAGACGTTGCCGCCTCTGCCTCTGCCTAATATTCAGTCGGACTTCAACCAGCCGATCTTCAGCGACCAGCAGAGCCAGCAACTCCAAGAGTACTATGAGAAACAACGTCAGCTCGAACTTCTTCAACGCCAGAGGGAGCAGCTGCTCCTTGAACAGCAGGAACTACGTCGTCAGCAGGAGCTGTTGAGGCTTCAGCAGGAACAACTTAGGACGACCATCCTACCAACCACCACGACACCGGCACCGACATCGCCCTCAACCAGCCCATCAAGCCCGAGCACTACTTCATCTTCTGTTCTGCTCTCCTCGCCAACCGCCAGGAAGATCACACCATCAGAGAATGATATTTTCCTGCGTGCTATCGCCACTCATCAGAAGAAATTCACTACCACCCAGAAACCATCAACGCAGAAGTCACGCCAGGAACGTGTCCAGGACACCCTTAATGAGCAATCCATCCCTAAGGATCTTCTGGCTCTCATCCACCAGCAGCAGAACCAGGCCGTCCAAGCCGGCAAACCCAAACCCCAGATTAAGGTGATCTACCAGACAGAGAAGCCTTCAACATCTAAGAGCAAATCATCCTCAAGCAGTGGTGGCAGCTCGGACAAAGAGCTGTTGCTTAAGCAGCTTAAGCTTGCACTAGCTCAGTCTGGTGCTGATGACAAGGAGAGGAATGTGACAACCCGGGATATTGTCCTGCCCAACGGCAAGAAGCTTCAGGTGATCCATGCTCCTAATGGCCTGCCATCGAATGTTGGACCTACTACTACTATCAAGCCACCGAAGGCGATTTTCGACGAGCTGACTAAGGGAGTGGTACCGCCTGGTGCTGATTTCGAGGTGCTCAGGCAGAATACTGACGGAAAACTGGAAGATTTGGGCAAGAACCCGCTGCAGAACGCGCCCGCTAAGAAGGTTACTTTCGTTGTGCTCGAAGAGCAACCTGATGGAAGTTATAAGGTACGGTTTTGTAATATTAGATTTCATCTTTGTTTTCTTTTTAAAATATCGACTAGATTGTAAGGTGAAGTAAAATTCTCCTGGTAGACATTTATATAGGAACCCCTATTTAATTTTCATAAAATAACAACATGCTTTCAAAAAATTAAAAATTTAATAAAAACGTAAATTTTTGATAAGTAACGGCCCCGCATCACTTAAAGTTAATATTCAATCAATTCATAAGAATAAAAAACCATTCCTCAAACTCTTCAACCAATAGGTACAAGGTGTAAAAGGTAACGCCGACAAAGACTCAGGCACCGACGTCGACTCCATCGTCGAGCGCATCAAGAAGGGCGAGCTCAAGCTCCCGCCCAGCAGCACCAAGTACCCATCATCAACCGCCCTCCCCGATCGCACCCAATCTGCTGATTCCTCGGACATCGCAGTCAACACCCTCCCCACAACCAAACCCACCACCTTCCGACCAACCCTGCCAACCACCCGCCAACCACCCCAAGTCTCCGTCTCCCCCAACTCCGTCTCCTCCAACGACAAATACGTCACGTCAGCCTCCTCCATCTCCGGCCACGTGCTCAACTCCCTCAGCACAACCGCCAAACCGGCCAGCCCCAGCGTCAGCCACGTCACCGTCAAGTACCCGTCCTCCCAGTACAGCTCCAGCGTCTCCTCGTACGACAGCAACGAGATCGTCTCGTCGACGACGCCGACGAGCTTCACCGGCGGATCATCGCCCAGCACCTACTTCGACTACACCACCAGGCCGGTCACCTCGCCTCAACCTCAACCTCCAAGCAGAACAACTCCGGCTTTTACCACGCCCGCCCAGAGTTACGCAAACTCCAGGGATGGACTGGCTAACCTTCTGAGGCGGGAGGGTCTCTTCGCCATGGCCAAGTACCTCAGGCAGTCCGGACTGGATAATGTGCTTAATGAGACCGGTAAAAGTTGATTTTCTTGTTTTTGTTTACACGGGGATTTCGTAACGGTTTTTGTTTTTGTTAAGTGATTAAATCGATATAGAGCGGAATTTTTCGAATTCTGGAGTATGTTTATTTTGTACGAGTGCATAGCTCCCGCGCGATTACACTGGGTTCGCACTGTGCTATTGTATAAACGGCAGGTATTTTAATGGCGTAGTTAAGACACTCGAACGTTCTGGAAGAATCCAATGCATTCTATTGTCTAAACACCGCTAAATAAGTTACCTAAGAAACGAACTGCATTACTTTCCTGCCACAACACGGAAATCACCCGGTCCCATTCCAAAAAACGATTCACCCGTCAAAGATTATCCATATATCACTTTCCAACCTCCACAAGCGAATAATGAATAACAAACGGCCAATCGGTCACCCAATTACGAATCAGTCAACCGGCTAATTGAATAACAGATCGCCCCGACCGACAGTTTCCTATCCGCTCGAAAATTCCAATATTCCGCGCTCGTGACACATCCATATCCCCTAACCTCAAAAAAACCGCAATCTCCTTTACCCGCGTGCATATATAATTAATCGATATACCCCGCTCGCCTGCATCCACACGCCAACTCTCTCACAGCGCTATATAAAAGAGGGGAACGTGCATCGGCGATTATCAGATTGCTAGCTCTCTCGCGGCTTCCGCAGCTGAATTCCCTTCTCGGCGCGTTCTCACGCGGGCGCGAGCCAGAGAGAGAGAGATAGAAAGGTGGGGGAGGTGCCTAGGCGCGCGCGCGCGCGCCGTTTCGTCAGGCCTTTTAATGCCACGCTGTGCGTTGCCAAACGGCCGATTCGCAATCTAATTACCTATCCGTTAATTATCACCGCGTTGTTCGTTACTCTACGTGCGTATATCCGCGTGTGTGTGTATACAGCTTTTTCATTGTTCGCCGCTTAGAGGTGAATTAAGGGGAGGCTGTCGCCTATTCTTGATGTATATACTTTCCCGCGCGCGCGCGCGCGCGAGCGAGAAGCTTTCGCAAGTGCCGCGAGCTGTGTGCAGTGGGAGAGGAGCGATATTTCCTACTTTATGCGCCTATAACTTATATGACCTGGCGAGCGTGCGCCGATCGGATGGTTTATGGGGATAGATATAGAATCGATGCGAAAAAACTAGTTGTTTCTCGAGAGGCGAGCTTGGAAGGATCCGTTTTGAGATCGTTACTCGGCAGTTTCGCAATTCATTAGGCCGATTTTTACCGATGACGTTTACGGGCGAGAGAAACTGCGGGTATTATTGCTTTTTTAGCGGCGCGGAACAATAACCGTTGGATATCTATAGTTTCGCGTGAAAAACACTTTTCTGTTATTGTGAGATCACGCGTATTCTATTTGAATAAGTAGCTGTATGATTTGTAATTTTGTCGGAAAACTTTACTGTATAGCAGTTCACAGAACACGCCGATGAATAATTTCCATCGTCAATAGGCCGTAATCCGCGGGAAAATTGGAACGATTATCGCATTGTATATAAGTAAAGAGCGCCGAGAGCCATTAGTTTTTCATCGCGCTTAATTACGTCCGCTCTCATAGGCGCGATTTCTCGTTAGTCACTAAATGATAATGCGTCCACTCATTGTTACATTCCCCACACACTCTCCTCATATATAATGTATTGTCCGACACAACAAACAATTACTCAAAGGGAAGCAAATACCAATTACGCAATCGGCCATATAGGAAACTACAACTGATAATTGCTAAACACATACCATATAATTGCGCTACACGCGTAACTAACCATAAAAACCGTGTGATTCCAGGCCCTTACACGATATTCGTACCCACGGACAAAGCTTTCCGCACCCTTCTGGTTCAGCTGGGCGGACCCGAGAAGGCCGAGCAGAAATTCCGTGAAAATCCACGTCTCTTGAGCGGGGTAAGTGCTTACACTTGAGAAAATTTCTTCTTTTTTGGGTCGAGGGTCGTTTAAGGGGATGTGGAGCTTGACGAGGCTTTTTGATGAATTTTAAAGCTGCTGCTGCACCACGTGGTTCCCGGAGCTTTCAGGATCGAAAGCTTGCAGGACGAGATGACGGGAGTGAGCCTCGCGGGTACCCAGCTGCGTGTTAACGTTTACTCGATGCACGATCACGAGTGGAATGACATTAAGGTGAGTCTTATGGATGTTATGTAATTTTGATTGTAAATGTTTAATGTACTGTGGGTATGAAATTACGATTGCTTTGATTTGTTCTCTAATTTAAATTTTGATTTTTAAAACTCTTGCTTTATAGATTATAAACGTTAGAAATCATATAATGATATCATTGCATAATATTCCGAACAATAAACAGCCTCTTAAGACCATCACTTTTCAAAAGATTGTAGGAAGCGTTCGAATATAATCGCAGAAAATAAAAATCCTCTACTTTAACTGCCCATTTTACTACCTTGCGCGAACGTGCTAATGCAAGAAAAGTTACAAGCGCCAAGCCAATTAGCACACTCGTCATACCCACTAAACATTCCTTTTCACTTCAACCATCCCCTCTAAATAAAAATCTTTTAAAAAAACCTAGGTGACGACGATCAACGGTGCCAGGGTAGCCCCCAACAAACGCGACGTCGAAATACCCCAAGGACTCGCCCACGCGATAGACAGAGTCATGTTCCCCCTGCCAGTGGGTGACTTAGTCCAAACGCTCCAAGCCGATCGCGAGCGTCGGTTCTCCAACTTCCTCAAGCTTCTGCACGCGGCTGGACTCGAGGAGATGCTCTCAGGTGAGTCTACCTTTTTCTCGCTGATCGATGAGAATTAAGTTTTACAGCCGGCGAGTTTATAACCTGCGTTTTGCCGTTTCGAAAAGCAGTTACGCTCCATGACATAATAATGAAATTATTAGGCGTTATTATGGCAAGAATTGAGAGATTTTTCAGTTATCAATTAAGCCGACTGCGCCATTCCGCTCTGTTTGCAAAATAAGCCGGGAGGCGGAAAAAAAGGTGGTGCACGGCCAAAGTAATAGTTCAATTACGCCGGATAACAACTGGCATTCTCTTAATTCGAGGTTTCCATAGGCCTAAGTAGCGCCTATTGCAACGCCAACGGGGCCTCAAGGATGATTTTCTTGGCTTGGGCAATTCGCGGAGTAGCTTCGCTTAAGCCGCCGCTCAATTTTGTCATTCCGAACGATTTTATCAAAATGCGCCCTTAAGACAATGGCCAAGTGGTTATGTAGAGCTAAGGCTTTGAGATAGCCCCGAGTGCTGATTTAGGCTGTAGTAGATAGTGAAAGTAGAACAAACGAATTATTCGACTGGTTGACGGAGAATTTTTGTCGTTTTTTTCGCGCTTGTTATTTGCCGCTGGTTTCCGGGATTTTTGCGTGTTACGTGATTTTTACGCGAGTTTCCCATGACTGTGTGTATTCAGAGTTTTCGCGAGTGTCGTGCTGTGGTATTAAAAAAAACTGGTTTTCGAAACTGCGAGTGCTAGGTTGTATAGGGAATTTCGGTGCGCCAGGTGGTTACTGAACAATTTTATAATGAGCCGAAATTGAAAAACTGTCAGCTGTTCCGTAAACTACTGCTTAATGATTATACTACTTAATGTTATTTTGATCATTTTATAAACACTACATTTTTTATCATTTCGACAAATGTGAAACGGATTGGAAAAAAGTTAGTATTATGAAAAATCTTTTTAGATCATTATTTTCTGTAATAACTTTTTCTGCGACATTCTCCGCAGTAATTTATCATAGATCTGACGTTTTCTATACCCCCATAAATTTTCCACGTAATAGACCACAGCAGGTGCTAGGCCTTTATTATCACACAATCACCGCGCGTTAGGGGACTACTAGTATTGAGCGACCTTATAGAAAATCTCACGTGTACACCTTCTGTTTACAAACTTTCAAAAATAACCATCTAAGGTATAATTTCCGTTGCGTCACTTAACAATTAATTACCGCTTATAAAAATTCAATGGCGAAAAAAGTACATCAGAAACTTTCTCACATATAAACAAAACCAACAAAAACATAAATACCGCGCTTCTTATCTCAACCATCCACCACATACATCATCCCCTTTCATCACTTAACTAATACCACCCAAATTCCCCCTACAGGCACAAAAACCTTCACTGTCTTCGCCCCGACGGACGCAGCTTTCGTCGAGGCAGCGACGAAAAACGGCGGCACGCCGATCTGGCAGGAATCCGACGGCCCAGAAGCCGCCAAGGAGATAGTCCTGAGGCACGTGATTCCCACGACACTATACACAGCCGGCATGAGGTACTACCACCAGAAGGAGACGCTGAGGCACCAGGTGCCCATCCAAATACAGAAGACCGGCGGTGAGTTATTATCCGGCTCTTTTCTCTTATACGGATTATTAAAGCCGGGACAATCCGCGCCTATAACGCGCCAACGGGAACAATGAGATTCTTCCTTCCCCAGCTGAATTACGAGCCGAGGCTGTATAATGCTGGGAACTCCGGGGGACTTTTCATTTCTCCGCCTTTTAAGTGAAAACCACTTTCCTAAGGCTCTACACACGAAGCATCCCATAATCGACTATAATTTCGCAAAAACCGATCGATCTCTAAAAAAAAAGCAACGCGTCGGGTCAACTCCCCAGCGACTTACGTCAGCCCAGCCGTCCAGCATTGACACTGCTAGCTCGCTTCCCATGGCTCTTTTCCATAATCCAGCCACGCTCGCGGCCACGAGAGAAACAATCGCGCCAATAAAGCACTTATTTCCCGTCTCCCATTTACATAGCGATCAAACGTCCGTCAAGCCGGCCGATCTATCGATCTCCCTCGCCCCCGCATAGTCTTTATTTTCACACCGAACGCTTCGCAACGCACTCAGACACACGGCTCGATCCGGGGGCGGGAAAAATAGGTCGGTGAATGTCGAGCGGAAAGCCGCGCGGTCACTCGTATTTATTAGCTCGCTTAAGGGGGGCTCCGCTTGCGCAAATGCCCCCGCGCACATCGTGAATTTTTCGCGCGCAAGCGAGAAAGTGATCCTCGCGCGGGAATTTCGAAATCAGCTGATGCTACAGCATCGTCTCTCGAGGTCGTTTCGAGAGTGTGTGGGTATGCGCGCGTGGTTATGGCTTTGAAGCGTACTTGCGAGAGGGAGATGGTTTTTTTTTGGCGGAGACTGATGATTTGGGAGTTGGGAAATGGGAGACGCGTGGCTGGGAGAGGTTTGAGGGGGTATTTAGGGGGATTGGATAACGAGCTTGGTGAGGAGATGCGTTTTGGTGTGGGTACTAATGGGCTTTTAATTTATCGTTATAGTTTTTTTGGGGTTTGTTTTTTTTTGTGGATGGTTGTGGGTTTCGTAAGTGACGGTGTGGAAATGATTAATTTCCGTGGGGATCGTAACTCTTTTTTTATCGAAATTGGACTGTGTGGATATAGGGATTATTAAAGTTATTAGATTTTGATAACGTGTCGTAAAAATTTGAGCGTTACTTTAAATTCTTACAATATTTTAGGCAACTATGTACGTACCTTCTTAAAAAGTGTAACAACTTTATAATGAGTCTACATTATAAATTATAGTTTACGAAAATAACTACAGTATAATTACATGAACTAATACACGCATTAGAAATTTATATTATTTTTTTAATAATAACAATTATAATTCTACTTCAAATAAAACATACTTAGAGTGACGCAACCTAATGAATAATTTAACCATAACAAAGCAAGATACATTAACGGCGCGAAACTAGTTTCCGTAAAATACTGCATTTTAAATTATTAAAACTTACGCAGGCTCCCCCCAAAAGTATTTCAGCTGCCGGCGCATTGTTTGAATAATCGCGCGTACAATTTTGAGAATTTGCAGAAACGTTTTCGCGCCGAAAAAAAATGAGCTCATTAGGCTCTCGCGTAATTGCCTCTAAAATATAAACGCAGTAAATGGGACGAGAATATATTTATATTGTTGCGCAAGAATTTTTTTTTTCCTGTTATATATACACGTAAAACTAGATTAAACGCCCGGCACTAAAACGTTGATCTTAAATGCTTATTACATCATTAAGTCAAAATTGGTATTTAAATTATAAATCAAAACAAAGAAACTCGCGGTATGCGAGTTATGTAAATAGAAGAAAAACTGGATTACATGTTGGGTTTCCATCTGCATTTATGATTTCCCGCATTTAGACGGGCCGGTTTTTTTACTTTTGGAAAACGTTAGTTTTATGATTTTACAAAATAGACTGTATGTATAAAGTATGTTATTTTGTCAATATACTTTGTAGAAGTTTGAGAATATAAAGTCTAATTTTTTTATAGCTGTTGTTAAGGCTGGAAAAAAATTAAGAATGTAATGTAATAAAATTTTAAGATGTATGAAATGAATATCGATTAGAGGCGGAATACTTTTATTCCTGATTTTTATTAAACGGTCAAAAAACATTTATTTTATAATACCGCTGAGAGCTTTTTCTTGCATGCTCGAGCAAAAGTATCTCGTAAAAAAAGCAAGCTTTTAATCCAGTCCAAGGTGTAGCTGCGTAAAATTGCTCGAACAAATTTTAAATAAATCTTGGGTTTCAAAACATAATCATTAAACCTCGATAGTTCGAGTAAAAACTGAACTAATAAGAATTAATTAAGACCACGCTTTCATTTAAATTTATGCATTTCAAATGCGAGCAAACGTTCCTGCATCCTCACAATGCCCCAAATAACGCATAAAATTTAGAAAACTACATTTCTTAGATATTATCCAGACATAAAAAAACTAATCGAAAGTAAAACAAAAAAGGCATAAACTACATTACGACCAAATTTCTCCGCGTACACAATTAGGTAGATCGAAGCGCGAGCTGCACCTCCAAAGAAGAGCCCAGTCATTCCCGATCCTAAAGTCACTCTCCCTAATTTAGCCCGCTATTATATCAAATGATTCAATCACGCATTTCCCTACGCTACTCCCAAGCCCACAACCATAAATTCCACATCACGATAAACCCACCAAACCCATTGTGTATTCAACCCAATGATTACCAAAATTCCAAGCCGCTCACCTCCGCGACACTATCCCCACTTTCACACCTTTTTCCTTAACCCGAAAATCGCCCAACACTCGAATTCGCCTTGATAAAAAAAAAAGACTATAGTAGAGGGGATACACCAAAGCAGAATCCCGCCTGCAGAGTGGAACTAACAATCAACCTACTTGCTCGCGCAGGCGGCTCGCTTAACGCGGCTCCAGTTCATGAATATGTAGCCTCTGGCCGGCCGATAATATCGCTAAAAGGATATACAAGCCGCTTTTCTTCCAGCTTCGGATTCGCGCTCGCGGAAAAAGTTTTCAGCGATCGCTCGAAAAGTCGAGAGCGAAGACGCTGCGGGCGAAATCGTGCAATTGTACTTTTTCCACCGTCTTTCCCAATGCGCGCGGGCTCATTTTACCGCTCTTTTTATGCTCCGTAAAACATTTCTCGCGGACTTTTTGTTTTAACGAGAGCGCGGGTATTGGAGATATTTTAGGCGACGCTTAAATATTGCGGTTGTGGTTTCAGCGGTTCGACGGGAGGTAGTTTTGTTGAAGGGGATTATGGGTTTAGAGTGGCTGGCGGGTTTGGAGAGCGAGAGATGGAACAATGGTATTGGAGAAGAAGACATTTTCGAATCTCCATAAAAGAAGCGCGCGTTTGACTTTGAAAAGCCGATGAATATGCGATCGGTATGCATCGGAGAATGTAGAGCGCGCCGATTGTGTTTTGTAGATTAGCGCTTTTACTTTTATCTCGCGGTTCTGTTTGGAAATTAGCTATTGTGTCTTACTCGTGCCAATATTTGTCTTACAAATATACAGTGATTATTTAAATAGTATTAAACGCCTTTTGTTTTACAGGCCGCATTCGAGTAAATGAGGGACACATCATCACCTACAACGTGCCAGCGACAAACGGAGTTCTGCACGCTATCGACACCGTAATGTGAAAGGCGAGCCGGCCTGCGTTTCTCCTAAGAAAGCTTTATACAGAGAAATTATTTTTTGTAAAAAAATAATTGTAAAAAAGCGCAATGAAAATCTCCTGAGATTCACGGAGGTTTTTCTTGGCTGTACCTGAACGAAAAAAAAAAAACGAGAGCGGAAAGGATTACGAGATGGCGGTAATGAAATCGTACCTACAACTACATTGGTCTATGAAAACGAAAAAATACAATCAATGGAAATCGAAATTGGAAAAGTGAATTGCCATAAAAGTTGCGACGGATAGGACGAGAATATCGATTGCTACATTTCTCGGATTTAACTTAGGATTAATTTTCGTTTCCTTTACTAATTTATATTATACACTATGATCATACACATGAGGCATACACATGCAAGCACTCTTCACACACGAACACTATTTAGTTTTACGAAAGAATATGTATTATTTTATAAATAAATGTACAGAATTTTTTATGAAGCTTCTTTCTTTTACCATCATTTCGTATACAATTTTTTTTTTATTTTCACGTAACAGTAAATAAGTGATATTTTTCACTAAATATAAACAACCAGGTAATACATTTATTATGTTTAGGTAACATTAAAATCTCATCAATTCTGTAAAGAAAACACGATTTGTAAAACATGCTCTTTGAAAATACTTATACAAATTTTTATATCTATTATTGGAATGGAGTTTCTTTTATGTACAGATAATGATAAATATTCTTTTTAAAAATTTTTAGTGATAAAATAAAAGAAAAAATCTGAAAATATATTTAGTAAATATATCAATATAAAAGAAATCTTTCTATTATATTTCATAAGTCTGTAAATAACTGATGCATCTTAATGAATAAATTAAAATAATGTATAAATCTTACTGTAAACATGATCTTCTTAAATCACTTAAGATAGACACTTTATGTATGAAGGCGGCGTATGTACAAATTGCATTTGGAAGAGCGATAATGTAATTAAGTTCAGTAATTCGTTTTGTATTTTTTTATCTCAACCATAATATGATGAATGTTTGTCAATTGTGGTCGAGCATTGGCAGGCAGGATTTTATGAAATCTATGGTAATACTGAACGAGCTGAGTCATAGCTCGCTGAACTAATGAAGTACCGAGAAGAAGACTTGGAAATGATTTCACCACTTCTCGATTAATTTCTTCTAATGCTCTTTTCCAATTGTTTGTAAATGATTGCACTAAAACTAAAGCTTTTCCTTCTTGCCTCTTCAAATCTTCAACTTGTCCTTTTTCTATCAATACTTCTGACTCTTTCACTAACTGAATTATACCACCAAAATGTGGGCTCAAAATTTCTTCTACGTACTCAGCAGATCTTGCATTTAACTGTTCTCGAAAACTTTCTGCTTCTTTTGAATTATCTCTTGTTCTCTCCTAAAAACAACAAAATAGATTTAATTTTTCTGATATTTTAAACATTTAATATTAAATTAGAATTTTACACTACCATAAGAACGCCGAGAACAAGATCATAATTATTTATAAGAAAAACAAGTTGTTGTGTTCTTTGAGGAAACACAGCAGCCATTCTTAGTAAAAAGCATTGAACTGCTTCTCTTAACTCTGCTAATAGTTGAGTAGCACCTTCACAAGGAAAACCTTCTCCAACGCCAATCATAGCAGCACTGAATTCGGCATATCTTCTAGTTATCTGCATTTATAATAACATATATACAAGACCATAAATATTAAAAATTTTTAAATCTAACTTATTACATACATAATGAGGGCCAGTTTCTCTAGTAAATTTCATTGGATCACAGTCTTTAATACTTTGAATATTTAATCGAAAGACGTATTCAAATCTAAACAAAAAAATTAATAAAAAGTATATTTAAATAATAAAATTATTTATTGAAAAAATATCATATTTAAATAATATAATACCTTGGCCATATTATTGCTGTCATATTATCCCAAAACTTATCAAGTGCTGGAACAGCTCTTTTATGACACATCAATTGGTATCTCATAACAAGATGTAAACATAAAAATAACGCTATAGCATCATAAGAATCATCGACAAATGATTGTAAATTTTTTATGAGAAGATTTAGCGTTTTTCCCATGACCTAAACAATATATCAAAAATTTATAAATATTAATTTTTAATAACAAATATTATATGAACTTACTTGATTAAAAATATCTAAAGCTTGGGCCCCTCTAACTTTAAAAAATTCAACTAGGAACAAATACTCTCGACATCCATTATCAACTAAAGCATACATTTCACTTCTAAAAAGAGCTTCAAAATGATACTAAAAAAGAAAAATATTGTATGAAAAAAATTAACTTTTAGAACAAATTCTCTTGTATTGAAAATTTAATAACTTACTTTGGTTTTTGAAGCTGTGTGAGGAACTATGATAGGCCCTTCTAATTGAGAAGATAAGACTTCACCTCTAGCACCAATTGAAAATACAGTTCCTCGATGTTTTAAATGAGATTTGTGAAAAAGCCCTCTACTAGCAGTATCCTCTACTCCCATTAGATCATCTTTTGTAGGATTTTCATCAAACTAAAAAAAAGTATTTGAAAATAATTAATCTAGTAATTTTACTTTAGAATTTTTAATTATTCATAAATTACCTGTAGTTTCTTTAATCTAGAACAATAAGATTTAAAATAAGAGTAATAAATTTTACTCATAGTATCAATATATTCTCCACAAATCTCTTCAGCTATATTTCTTTCATTAGCAAGAATAAACTCAAAAAATAATTTATATTTTAACATATTATTTTGAGGCACTTGAAAATTGGTCATAGGCTTTCTAAACTTATATATCTGCTCCAAAAGGTAAGTTCTAATTTTTGCCATTGCTTTCATTTTTAATTTTTCCAAAATATCTTTTACATCATTACATGATTTGGCTTCTTTGAAGCTCTGTTCCTTAACAAAGTTAATTTTATGATTCAACGTTTCAAGATTTGACACGAATTCCTGGTCGGTTACTGGACTATCCATGAGTCCACTGCAATCAAATCAATATTTTTTATTTCTATTATTATAGAATTCTTTATTATAATTATAGCAAACACTTTAAATGCCTTACGCAATCAGAGATTCGGAAACTGTCATATCTTCAATGAATTGACTAAGAGGACCTCGAATGGCTTGCCGATTAGTCAACTGTTGGCTCATAGTAATTGACTTTCGTTGCAGGTGCAGAATTTCTTCGCTTATGCTGCCTAAATCCGATTGGAAACCCAAAAGCATCGATTCCATTTGCTGAAAAAATCAATTAGATAAAGCTTTGCAGTCATGAAGCAAAAGATCAATATTTATCAATATGGATTAAGTGGAGCAAGCTAACCTTCAAAATATCATCACAATCTGTTATTTGATTATGCAATTTGGCAATGTTTTCGCTCTCCTTTATATAATCTTGAATAGACTTGTTCTCAACCTCTTGAAGTTCCTTTTCGATCTGGGTGGAATATTGACGAAGATCAGTCCCAGTTTTCAGAACTTCCTGAACCAGATCGTCCTCGAGATCTTGAGGCAGCTGCGCCTCGTCGTCGAGGACGTCAATTTCCGTCGACATTTTTTTAAAATTATTAATTCTTGGTAGTCTTCGACTATTTTTTAATCACTGCTTTGACGGATAAGAAGTTAAAATACATTTTTGCTGTTAGATATGTATACGAGCTACGTGTGCGTACTTGGGCTTCTCGCGTTTTGACGTAAGTTCAGCTGTCCGGTGGCTATTGTTTTTTATCAAGGTTAGGTTAGGACTGATTGTTGGCGCTCCGGCGGTAAGTACGGAAACTAGATTTCAAACGAGGTGTTCTATATTGCCGCCGAATGACTCATAAGTGATAACATAAAGTTTGTAAGTAATTATGCTTGAAATTATCTTTCGGAAAACCAATTACAATGAGAAAATACAATTTAATGCCTAATCTATTCAAATATTAAAAATGTGTTGAAATGAATGATTTTTTTAAATGTTTATGGAATAGTAAATGAAAATCAACACGTTCTTTTTAAAAAATTACTAAAACCTTGTATAGGATATTTAAAAAATTATAAAAATTTTATACAAAATAAATATTTTAGAAAGAATATCAATCTTTTTGTATACTCTATAAAAATAAATATCTTATTTTATGAAGCAACGCAAAAAGAACTTTAAGAATTACACAATACTATACAAGAAACATAAGTAAGTACATTGCAAATTAGATTAAACACTGTCTCATTACATAACTCCCTCAAAATACCACCAATATCATCCCCACCCAATCATTCCTATCACAATCACAAACTACAAAAAAAATAAATTTATCAACGAGACACCCGATAAGCCCACCAGCCTATCCCGATAAACCGCGCACGTAATTCCCGACAAATAATCACTAGACAAAAAGCTTCAAACTTCAGATCCAAAAGTCAAAGCCACAATACAGCCCACCTAATCCCTCACAACTCATCAAACTCAATAACCCACCGCGACGCTAATTCATAAAACCCCATCAACAGCCGCCCGCGCGTTCAAAAAACCATTCGCGTGCGCATATCGGCACAACAGTCACACACCAGCAGCTCGTCCATATAGACACGCGTGCAGCGCCTGCGCTCGCCACTCAATCAATATAAACGCACCGGAGAAACGGAGCCGGATAGCTGTGAGCTTCGCCTTCGCGGAAGCAAGACAGACGTATATATATACGCATACACACAGAGCCAAGCAGCAGCGGGCCAACGCGCGGCTCCATCAGTCGCTGCTCGGCCTGCAACTCGTGCGGCACTGCCTGCTGCTAGCCGCGGCTTCTTCTTTCTTTTACTTGTCCGTATTACAATACTTACACCCGGGAGAGCTGGTGTGTGTGTCTTGGTTTTTTACGCGAGTGGTTTTAGTTTTTTGAAGCAGCTGGGAGGGTAGCTGGAGGTTTTATAGGTTGGGATTTTGGTCGAGGAAGCAGAGAGAGGGTGAAGATGATGGAGAGCGCCGGGGGAGAGGCTAAGAAGACGATGAACGAGAAGAGCTACATACTCGACTCGAGGAAGCCCTTCGAGGACGTGAGTTTTTTGCTCCCGCGAGCTTAATTCCAGGGTTTATCTTGTCTGTCTTTTCTTTCTTCCGGTTGGGCTCTGTGTTGGGTTTTGCTTGTGTTTCTTTTCTTTCGCGGGTTTCGGGGCAGTTTGTTTTGTGCGAAAATGACGTTGCGTAAGGGGGTGATTAATCGGCGCTGATGTGGATGCGCTGATTTCATCCCCGCTGTCATTGATCTCTCTCGTATGATTTTTCTTTTTTGGAATGGAAGAGAAATTGAATTATACAGATGGGGATGAGTGGTGTGATATTAATTTTTTTTTTTCATTTCTTTTGTGAGAAAGAGAAATTTTTTTTTTCTTTTTTTGAGACTTTATTTCGAATTTATAGTTCACTTTGACAGTTATTACGTCCTTTTATGGAAATTTTTACTGTAGGCTGTTAATCCTGTACAAGATAACTTAATTTTCACACGTACTTTTTTTTTTATAAAAGTGGTGAATGAAAAGTATTAAAATTTAAATTTAAAATATACTTCAAGTGAATTACTTTATATCTATTATATATTATAAAACGAGAAATACGTTTTATCTAAATCCAAATGGAAATGATTATTCAAATACCGAGCGATGTACACTACATTTTCGCTTCTCTAAAATCCAGCTTAACTCGATTAAAACAATACTACAGTAATCTGCTCTCGCAATTAGTACACCTCCGTATCCGATAAATAATCCCCGAAAAACTCTTAAATATTACTCAACTTTTAATCACCCGCACCGTACTATCTCAACCACCTTATCAAACACATTATCAGCTTAATCCCACGGTACACATCTCCCCCAGCCAAAATAAATCGCCCGCGGCACTAAAGAAAACTCGGCTTTTCCCAAAAAGCTCCCTATACACCCCCGCAATCTATCACGATCGAAGCTACAAGAAAAAGGGCGACACCAAACTCTCCCGCTAAACACCCTCGAGAGCAAAACTCGCCTTATTTATCCCTCGGCTTTCACGCGCATAACCCACGTAAGTAAGTATCCTGACGTTAGTCGCCCGGGCGTCTGTCTCGGCACACATACAGGCCAGTTCGCCTTGTGCCCTTCTATCTGGCAGCGCCTGAGGATTAAATTGCCAAGCTGAGTAATTTGATCTCACCGTGGAGAATGTAGCTGTGACTTTCTGCAAAATGCGAGCGCGAACCGGCGAGGACTGACCCGCAGAGAGCGACACAGTTCATAGACCCTCGTGACGTAGCGGGTGTGTTCCTATATACCACGCGAAGTTGGAATTATTAGCGATCGCAGACGATTCGAATTGTCTACTATTATGGCCTCTGCGCGCGGGTGCAGAGATAATTGAATTATACGCGCGGTGCGCTGGTGATTAAAATGGTGCGAGGGTATAGACGAACAGACCTTAGCCTTTCTGCGAATATTAATTATTCGCCAGCAGGCCCTGGATAAATCAATTTCGCTGATTGCGAGGAGATTAATTGCTGTTAGGAAATTGTCGCCGGCGGGCTTAGGATTTTATGGATTACCGTGTATATAGAGGGAGGAGTTATGTTCTTTTATTATACACGGGATTTTTCTGGAAGCGGGATAATCCGGCAGATGGAATATTACCTCCGGGGAGGATCGAAAATCACGTGATTCCGTGCCAAAGTGACGCGAGCCTGTATATATACATGGAAATTGGGAATTTACTCGTTGCCCCGGGTTAGCTCGTAAAACGCTCTTTAACATCGAATCCATACATCAAATCATAAAAATATAGATCAAAAGCCCTACGACTATGTAATACCAACTGCCATTCTCGTAACCTATCCAAACTTTCAGATTAGCAGAATCAAGCCTGTTATCACGTAGCGTTGCGCAAAAGTTTTAATTATAGACAGGCCGAAAATGGAGGCTATAAAAATAAATGCGAATTCCCTGGTGGGAGTTGGGAGCTATATAGCGTTAATATCGAGAGCCGCAGGAGTGGCTCGGACTTTTGCCGCAGAGCTTATACATATATAAAAAAAAAGACGGCGCGGGTCTGGAGGGGCGCGTTGGCTTTATTAAATTCCATCATGGCAAATTCATTCTGATTTACTTTTCAGCGAGAGCCAAACAATTCCGAGTTTATAGGGAGAAAGGGGAGGAAAAAATATTCACGGCTTTTATGTCGTTTCGCGGCTTTTTACGCCCGCGCGAGAGCTGTGCCTTTCATTTATTCAGTTTTATTGTTTCGCACGTTGGCATTCGGAAAGTTGGTCGATGCTTTTTCGATTTATGGTGATAGGCGCTGCTGTGTGTCTTTTGTGATGGAGCGAAGGTGGATTATGAAAAAATATGCTATTGTTGAAATTTGAGATGTTTTGTTTTGAATAAGAATAATGGGTAATCTTAGTTTTAAACAAAATATGATTGGTATTGTTTGACTTGTTTGACTCTTTTGACAGTTTGATTTTGAATGCATTATAATGGTGGACTTGTACATACTTTAGTAGAAGGATACGGCGAATAATACATAAATATAAATTAAATGGGTGAAAGTTTGCACTGTATTTATGCCCTAGTGAAAACGGTAATTTTAAATCTGAGAGATACGTTTGCTTCCTTTCTAACTCTTTGTTAGAATGATCTAGTCTGGTGGTAATTCGTCTCTTCTGATACTTAACGAAGTTTAAACTAACTTCTTGGAAGCACTCACTCACGAATCAGATTTATAAAAGAAATTTGAAATTACAGATTACAAAACAAATGAATAATGCATACGGAAAATGTTTAAAGTTTTCTGCTCCTTATCTATAAATAAAAATAAATACAAAATACCAGATTTTAAATTAAATATTTATATAGATGTTCAATTATTAAAATAAATATAACGACAATGTTTATCATAAAAAGATTTTTTTGACATCTGCTACGAAAGTCTGAAGTTTTGCAAAGTTGTTACTAAAGAGAAAGTGCCCTAGGGATGTCGCATAGGGACGCGCACGCTCTAGCAATTTTACCTGTCAAAATTCACTTCCGAGTAATCAATTTTTCTTCCGACGAGTCTTAGAAACTTCGAATCGCCAACAAACTAGATCATTCTATAATAGAAGAGATATTTTCGAAAGAGGAAGTACCATATGTGTGTCATAGGATTTTACATTTTTCATAATAACGTGATTGAAATGAGAGTAAGTAGATAATGTCCGAGATTGGCAAGACCACTGAATGTTAATTCAAAATAAATTTAAAAAAATTAAATTAAATTTTACTTAAAATAACTGTTACATAATTGTGAAATCGTTTTTGATTAATTTTTATTTCTTTTGTTGTAAATTATCTCATTATACGGTGAATACTTTTAATTTTGCGACTGACACTAATTTGGAGTATTATTCATTTACAGTCCACTGCACATAACAAGTTGTGTAATGATTATGATCATAGTATTATTACAAAGTTTAATTGTTTCAATTTTAGCTTAACTGTTTCCGAGCAATATATAAGAGGCTTTTTTCAATTAATACAACTTTTGTAATTTGGACTACAACTGCGCTATTGTGGGTCATTTCTTTTTTTAGCTCTTTCTTTTTACACAGTCCTCGGCAACCAATTTTAGAAAATGGCAGAAACTTTTTTATTGCTCCAAGTTTAGAAACAATTTTCTGAAACAACTGAAAGATTAGCTGGCGTATACCAGAACAGCCGTAAAATAATTAAATAAAACCCTATAATTTCAACTTTAACTCAAACAAAAAGCAAAAAACAGCACAAACCCAGAATAAACCAATTCCTCAAAATTTACATACAACAGCAGCCCGTTTTTCGCCATTTCAATACACCACCAACCGCTCTTATTACCCTCCCAAAAGCAATTTCTCCCCCTTTCAAACATAACAGTAACCCACCACACCAACAAAACCTCCCACCCCTCCCAAAACAAAAAAAAACCCAAGCAAAGAAAACCACTCCGTCTTTCAACTTCAAAAAAGGCTCGCTCGCGTCACGCTCGGAAGCATCCACACACTCTCCTATACCGCAAGCGAAAGAAGGAAGGAAAGAGCGCGAATAAGCGCTAGCCATATCCTCAGCGCAACGGTACTCTCGATCCTCCCACGCGCGCCTTTCTAGGATATGCCTCGTTCTCTATAATACAGCTCTCGCGAGCCAGTAAAGCGCCGGCTCTTGTATTGCTCGCACGCGCGAAACTCACTGTATTACAGACTTCTACTCTCTATCTCACGGAAAACTCGATTTTCCGGATTTGACACGCACGTGTGGAAAATAGGTGTCGCTCTGGGTTTTGACGGTTAGCGTGAGGCCGCGGGCTTTTCATTTAACTTTCGCTAACTGTTTATATGCGGGCCCGTGGGTATAGCCGCGAGTGAGTTTGCTACGACTTTGGTGCATGTGATCCGGATTCGTTACTCGAAGTTTAGGACCGCTGAGAGATAAACGAAAAATACACGCACGCTTCTAAATTAATACTGTATTAACCACAAAAGCGCAGCTAAACAACTATCGTAAAGCGCGATTTCAAACTCTCGAGAGCTCTCGTAACAAAAGCAAAGGCGCTGCTCGCGTTTATACTTTCGCTTTGATCGGGCCGATATAGACTCGCGGATCAGCTGGTTGTAAGTCGGGCATCGCGGCGGGTATATATAATAGCGGGCAAGTGAGCTGGTGCAACAGGTGGACGCGGCTGAACCGAGCGCGGCTTTCAGGCTCTCTTTGTGAGAGGGCTGCTCTCTTCGATCGTTAGTTACTTGGTAAAACCTCGAGTGAGGCCTATATGATTGTTAAGTGGGGGTGGAAGTGTTTTAAGCGTTTGCTGTTGACTGCGTTTTGGGTGTCTTTGAGTGCGTCAGTTTAAACTTGTGATTTTACTGCTGCGTTGATTGAATTTGTAAAAACGTTCTATGAGTGCTGCGGCTTAAAAAAACCTATAATTATTTCCGGAAAGTTCGTACTATCTGAAGCACGTATCGCTAAAAACTTCGGCAGTTAGCGAGTGAAAACAAAATTCGGTTATCCGGGCAAGGACTACCCTGTATTTTTATCTTACTTTAGAAACTAATGATATACCATTTAAACACCAGAGCGTCGTGATTACATACCTAGAGACAAGCTCTTACGTAACAGCCCGCAGCCAGCATATTCGGCGAGTTCGCGTGACTCCTGACAACTTTTCAGTTTCGTTTTAACATTAGTCAGCTATTGCCTATATATACACCTTTATTTAGTCAGTGTATCATCAGCGTTTATATATACGTTAACGCGAAATTATACAGCGCATATTGCGCTTGAAAAATAAAAGTCTGTCAAGGATAGATTTTTTTGGAAAAAATTTCAAAGTTGTAAACTTCGACAGGGAGGCAGCCTCGGCTCCGAGGACTCGTTCGACGACATGAGACGACTCGTTAGGGTAAGATTCTGATCAGCTCGACTTGTGCATCGCCGCATTTGATTATATCGCATGGTTATGATATTGGCTATATTAATAGGAATGTACACAAGGGAAATTAAAGTAGTTATTACTATGGATATTGTATACTAATATGATTTGACGTTTTCAATTATGGAGCGCGTCTGGATGACTGGGAGTTTGCATTAAAATTGTTCTAGTTGTTGGGTAAACTGGTTTTCCAGTGTCAAGGACTGTGTGATGTCATGTTATAAAAAATACTAAGGCTATTTTGTATTACTATATTATTTTATCGATTCGAAAATTTGTAACTTTTTTAATTACAAATTAATTTTTAAATATTAATTATTAAAAGATATGAAGTGCAGAATAATTTTAATGCAAATTACTACTTGCTTGGATAAAGTTCCATGCTTAAAATGGACATTGTGCACAAAATTACGAATTATTAGAACCATAGTAACAATCACAACTCATTAATCAAAAAACATCAAACAATTACTTTTTCACCTATTAAACATACACAATCTCCGTGCTGTGTGGCTGATAAATCTGCATTGCAGTGCTTCTAGTACTAGACCAAGCCGACTAAATAATAAATCAGTTCCAGCAACTGAATCGAAAACAGCTGCATGAATCCATCTCTGTTTCATCGCTCATTAACTAATCACATTCCCGGTTAATCGCAAAAACGCCGACATCATATCTCGCCGAGACCGATCGTAAATTCATTCCCTTATTTACCCCTCAATCTTCAAAACTTTGTCATTCGCGCGTTAATAAAAGCCATTAAACGTAACGAGCAGCTCATTATCTCGGGAACGCGCCGAGAAACAACAAACAATACGCTTCGGTAGAATCGAGCTTCTTGGCTCTTAATTAATTATCTCTGCAGTCGCGATTAAAGAACGGCGTTAAAGAAAAAATTTGTGATATTGTAAAGAGCGTCGGGCCGGAACCGGGGAAATGAGAAATTGTGCGTTGTGCAACGATAAAAAGCGGCACGTGCGCGGATTTGAGATTTTTTTCTGCGGGTGTTGCTGTCTTATCGGTCTGTGGCTTTTTTTACGGGATTTCTTGTTTAGTTTGTTTTATGCTTGGGGAAAGTACTTATTGATATAGTTATCTTTGAGAAATTATCGGTTTTTAGATATTACAAAATTTATCTGTGTACATTTAGATTGGGCTAATTTGAATGACTTGCGATTCAAAGTTCAAAAGCTTAAAACTAATCAGAGCCGAGAAGGAAAAATATACTAAATTTCTAATTTTATTATCGAGTCACACTAATTCCATCCAATAACTAAAATCGATCATTAAAACTTCGAAGCAATCAAACCGTGCCGTTATAAATCCCATCTTTCCTAAAAAAAAACACTAAAAAATTTATCCACCTCGTCAAACTTCCCAAACACCTCTTGCACACGTACCCACGCTTACTCACAAAACTCTCCTCTCCACTCCCTCCCCAAAACGTGCCTCTCACTCCTACATCCGCGTTATCACAGATGATTTCTAGCCCCCAGCTAGAGCAGCATCCGACTTTTCCTCACGGCCAAACTAACGGCCGAGACGCGCGGAAAGATCAACAATGCGCTCGATTTGCTTTATCTGCCGCTCGCGCGGGGGTGGCTTATAAACTCGTGCGTTAAACAAACCCGTAGCTGGAAAAATTTGGTATTCAACTTGCGATCGAGCAAACATACACGCGAAATTGTTCATTTCTCTCATCTTCATCATCTATCGTATAATTTTGGATCTGCATGATCGACGTTTTTATCCTAGAGTAGAGGAACGTTTTGAACATCCAGCTTTTAGTAGCTCATGAATTTAATGGTTTATTTATGGATTATAGGAGCGGCGATGCGTAATAAACTTTCCATAAGCAAAAAAATTTTGTGCGCTCTGCATGGAAAACTAGAGGCTTAAGTATGGCAATCTACTTGAAATATGAATGAACTCGTGCGCGCGGAGGCCGCCTCGTGGTATTCCCATGCTGCCTGCCTGCTGCTGCATCGCGTGCATGAGCTGATAAAACGACGGCGGCGAGCTGCTAAATCAATATTTATCATGTTAATTAGCGAAAAATCTCGCGAGTGCAGCTGTACGGCTCTTGATTAAACAAATCTCGCAACTTTCATTGTTTGTTTTTTTCTCGCTTTTTTTCGTTACTGATATTCGAGTTATCGGTTTAAAGTTTCACGTGTTGGTGGATATATACGGATTTCAGGCTTTAAGAGTTCAATTGAATATTTATTTGAGCGCGGAATTTTAAAGTACTCGTTTGAATGAATAATTGTTAAACAGTAATAAATAAATTGTTTTCACCTTTAAAAGTTGCAATTGTCGGCTAAAACATAAATTTTCTCAAAAAAAAATCATAAATCTCTCAAAAAAATACTGAAACTCATTATCGCTACCTAGTTACGAAATACCATTCGCAGCAGTCATCCGCGCACGAAACTAGTAAATTATCGCGCTTAAACTCAACGAAAAAGCGAAGCTCGCAAAAGTTTCCCTCGTTATCACAATAAAGATCCGTCGCGCGCGCAGGACATTCGTCGCGTGGCGCGCATAACATTTCCGCCTGTCATACATCCACACACACACACATATATAAAAGGCGAAACGCTTTGTGCTCAGAAGCGGCGACGATCGATTGCGTCTGGCCTATAGCGCTTACGTAGTTCTCTTGGAAAACAAGCTGCGACGCTCCTCACATATATAAACTCGCCGCGCCTTCTCCCATTTAACGATTCCAGTTCCACAGCCCTTATATACTTTGCTGTGCCGAGACGGCTTTGTGTTATTTGAGAGAAGCTGGGTTTTAGGGATTTGGAGAGATGAGACTGTTTTTGCCTTTTTTAGGGGGAGGAGGAGGAGGACTCGGGGAAGTTTACGAGCCTGCCGCTGGCCAGCTTCAACTTTATCAATTCTATTATAGGCAGTGGCGTCATTGGTGAGCATATGTGTGTTTTGTTAATTAGAGTGACTTTTTTTAATTGCGCTGTTATTGGTGGAAAATTAGAGCTTTTAGTGTAAGTAGTTTTATTGATTGGAAGTGTGGAAAAAATAGTTTCAATTTCTCTCTTTTTTGAATATGACAATTGAAATTAATGTTTTTTATGATTGAAAAAATACGTTCTTGAATAAAAATTGAACCTTAAAATCAATTCACAATTCTTGCCAATATCAAAAATATTTAATATAATGAAATATTAGTAGTAACTAAAAGCTTTTCATCAAAAAATATTACCTATAATCAACCCTAAAACCTAAAACAATAACAGCTAATTTATCATCCCTATTCAGGCATACCCTACGCACTTCACCAAGCGGGCTTCGGCCTCGGACTTCTGCTCCTAATCATCGTCGCAGTATTAACCGACTATTCTCTAATTCTGATGGTCAGAAGTGGACATCTCTGCGGCGAAATGAGCTATCAGGGCCTGATGAGAGCGAGTTTCGGCAGGCCCGGCTTTTACATCCTCACCGCGCTACAGTTCATCTATCCGTTCATCGGTGAGCTTTCACGAACTTTATGAATTTGATTAAACCCCGTCATTTCCAGGCTTCGTCGGGAAATTAGTTGAAAACGACGATAATCTATATGGAATTATTGATTTTCGCCGAGCGTGGATATACGTCACTGCGGGTTATCATCCGTTGACGTAAAAATCAATATTTCGTACTGTTTGTTACAATACTGTAGCTTGGCTTTTTGAATTTGTGTTACTAATTAAAATTTTTATAAAAGAATTGAATGTAAAAAAATGTTTCAGCAATGGTGTCATACAACGTCGTCGTTGGCGACACTGTGACGAAGGTCCTTATCCGGG
This sequence comes from Eupelmus urozonus, assembly GCA_900480035.1. NCBI lineage: Eukaryota > Metazoa > Arthropoda > Insecta > Hymenoptera > Eupelmidae > Eupelmus > Eupelmus urozonus. Next base: position 57,731 of record UELX01000018.1, read on the forward strand.
TCACGGGCCTGGACAAGGGAAATTTCTTTGTTAAGAGAGAATTCGTCATCTTCCTGGCGACTCTGTTGGTCGTGATTCCGCTCTGCCTCTATAGAAATGTCGCTCGATTAGCGAAAATATCCTTTCTGTCCTTGGTCTGCGTGGGATTTATTCTTCTGGCTATCTTCATCAGAATGGGATCTATGGCTTCGATTGTGTAAGTCTCTTTATTATACATTAAGCTAAACTTTTTTATGTATCCTGCAGGAAATATTTATTATATATCAATCTAAAAAAAGCAAAACTATAATCAACATAATACCAGAATTATTAAGCTTTAACTCTGACGTACAAAATCAACTGTCCATAAAGATTTCCACAGCCCCGAAAAAGCTTATGAATACTTGATGAACCCACGCGTTCCGTGACATGCCCACAGGCCGAGCCACGAGGACAGCTGGAGCTTCGGCCACTTTGCGGGCATCGTTCCGGCCGTCGGCATAATGGCCTTTGCGTTCATGTGCCATCACAACACGTTTCTAATTTACGGCTCGATCGAGAGAGCCACCCAAGAGAAGTGGGACGTCGTGACTCACTGGTCGCTCTTCACTTCCTTCCTGATCGCCGCGGCTTTTGGGATAGCTGGTTATGCTACCTTTACTGGTTACGTTCAGGGTGATCTGATGGAGAATTACTGCTGGACCGATGATCTTATGAACTTTTCTAGGGTTATGTTTAGCGGGACTATTTTGCTGACTTTTCCCATTGAGTGCTTCGTTACTCGTGAGGTATGGTTATTTTTTAAAGTAGGGTAAGGGGTAGGTTTGGCTTTTATTTGGTTTATGGGGAAAATTTAATTAGTTGGGTTTAATTTTAAGATTTCAGTTCCAATTAGGGACTTTACCTTTATTAGAGTTTAAGTAGAGCTTATTAATTAAGAGGCGTTTATTACAAGATTACATGCAAACAATTATTATCACCAACAAGACAACACTTGTAATAAATTTAATGATGAAACATCATATTTTCGATATGAAATTTAAAACTTCAATATTAAACTTAAATCTTAAACTTTAATATTAAATCCTCTTAGTTAAAAACTTTATTTAATTTTAATGAATCATCGTATAATTTAAGAATTTATACACAAATTAGAGAGTTGAACTGTAAACTTGTGTACACTATTCACCAATATTTAGATTGCGTCATATACGGAATCATTCGGGACTACATATCTCTGAATTAAATTCAACTTGCTTCATTGAACACACTGTAAAGCTACAAATTATTAAGTACCCGGAATAAACGGTTTACTAAAAATTACTATAGTAAACGTATACGTTCTCTAATAACGGAGGAACACAACGGAACGTAAATGATTACTGTGTTATACATACATATCAAGTATGAAACATAGTAATTTTTCTCTTACGTGTTACTCTATACATCCGTTCGTAGAAAACCTTGAAATTTTTCGAAAATTTGATTCTAGTTCTAATTTTACTACTAAGAATAAATATATATAAAATTGCGTTCACCAACTTCATTATTATTTGTAAAAGTATTTTAAACTATAAAAATAAATTTGATAAACTTTTTCCATATGCTAACGCTAGAACTTTCCAAACCTAGCCACATAAACAATCAACAACAACCACAATAAACACACTTCCATCCTGCCTCAGGTAATAATGACAGCAATCCGCGGCACCGACGAGGTGGAGAACCACGACGCCTACATCGCCGGCTCGGACCGCAAGTACCTCTTCATCACCATGGGCATAATCAGCGTAGCCTACCTCATCTCCATGTCCACCGACTGCCTGGGCATCGTCCTCGAGCTCAACGGCATCCTCGCAGCCGTCCCTCTCGCCTACGTCCTGCCCGCCCTCTGCTACCTAAGGCTCGAGGAGGGCACTCTACTCTCGCCCAAAAAGCTACCCGCCCTCGGCCTCCTCATCGCCGGCATCTTCGCCGCCGTCTCCGGCCTCTTCCTCCTCATCTTCAACCAGACGGCTTCCGCTTCCTGTGTTCACGGTGGCGTCATGCCCTACTGTCATGCTCCGAGTACCAACTCCAGTGGGCTTAGTACCAGCTCTACTTTGCTCAGTACGCTGAAGACGACTCCGTTGACGAGCTCGACGACGGCGGCTACGACGATTGCGTCTGCGACGACGGCGGCTACGACTCTTGCGGCGTCAACGTCGGGAGCTCCTCTGGTACCTAATGCTCCAGTAATAACTAGTTAAATTTGTATGTTATAATTGCCGAATTAATTGGTATAAGATGAGGCTCTGGCCGGTGGTCTTGTGGAGAATCAAAGACGTTATAGAGGCTTTTTCTTGGGAGCGCCGAGATTATTGGTTGATCTATGACTTTTTTTACGCAGTTGCCAAAACACCAAGCGGCTGTTTTGAATTATTTTTCTTTTTTTTCTTGCGTGAAATTGTATTAATATAGATCTACGGTAGCATTGTTTTAATACTTGCTCCGAAGTTTTAATTGAAGAAATTATTCAAACCCGTGAGAAACGCAATCTGACCGGCCGCATGTATAATTTGGAAGAAAGTGTATGCAAACATAGTTGCCGTGACGACGTAGTTTTTCAAATTCATGCTCGGATTTAAATTTAAAAGGCCAGGTATAAAACCAGTGCAATTCCGCAGAGAAAATGCGCAAGAAAGAAATTTAGAGTGAGTGCTAGTATCAATGTTTTCAAGGTAATTTCAACTCGTATACTATCGATTTTTTGTATCTATATATAGGAAAGCAGTTTCCAATGGAATCGCAATTGAAAGTAAACAACTAAGTTTAGATAAAACTGACTAAACTCGACTTCACAAATACCTAATGCTATTATGTATCTAAGAGCTTATGAAAATGCTAACGAAAACGGCAGTGTTCGTTATTGAATTTAGAAAAGCAAAAAACGTATAGATAATAGTTTATCAACAATATTTTCATAAACTATGTGTTTAATCGATCGTTATCAGTCCTTTTTCAAAATTGTAACTAGCACTTAAAGATCTTCTGCCTCTGCTAACGCATAATATTTATGTTAAGTGATTTCCACTTACATTCCATGAAGGGGAAAAGATACTTAAAATTGAGTATTCATACGCAAATTTTACAAATACACAAACACCATAATAATAATTTCAGTGAATACTCGACTGTATTTTTTCCTAAAAAATACCATTGTAAATTAGTTATTTCTAGTATTTATTTATTTTAATAAAAATATAGATATAGATAAATCGACGAAGCGTATAACAAGAAAGCAATGCTTAGGTGTGAAGATTAAATATATTAAAATCAAATATAACAATCATAAATCGAAAGATGATTAAAAACGCACTTGCAATTTCTTTACAATGTATAAAAAGCAAATTATACAATTTTAAGATCAAAAAATAATTTGTGACAGACAATATTTTTTGTGTCAAAATAAGACTTTTACATTATTAAGTGCTTTCTAATACATTTGTAGAAGCTCTTTTTTCTATTATTTTTTGAACTACTTAAAAAAAATTTCATGTGTTCAGTATGAGAACACGCAAGCATCCATTTTTAAATATGAGAGAACTGTTAAGCAATTTCGTGATTGCAATTCGAAATATGTAGATGAGAATGTTGAATGTATAAAAGAAACGTTGATGGAAACTATTGACCAGTTTTCGCTTATTGTTGGAATTTATTAAAGATATTTAAAAGAAACTATATAAAACTATAGCCTTCTTGCCTCTACATACATTTTTTTTCTTATACTGGATTCCAGATGACCAAACAGAAACTATTTTTCTGCATAAAAGAGTCCAGTTAATTTGTGCAATCAGATGTATTAAAAATGTTGAAAAATATTAAAAATTTATTATTTATTCATATTAAAAAAGATTTATAAAAAATGTATAAAGATACACAGAATTTAATAGTCAAATTTAATAAGGCTTAATAAAAACCAAAAGAGACCACGCAAAGAAAGTATTTAGAGCACAAATATTTCCAGCTTCTAAACAAATTTTCGATATATAAGATTTCACTATTTCTCAGTGTCGATATTTATAAGCCTATTCATCTTGCATAACCAAAATTAATAAATATATTAAAAACTTTGTGGAAAAATAAAAATACGAATTGCGTTTTAATGTCTATGGTTTATCAAAAACTAAGTTTATGTCGCATTGCTTTCTCAAAAATTAGATAATTTACAATAAGAAACTTTTATAAAATAATATTTGTAAAATATTATGATTTTTTTAATTTTTATGTTTCTTTTTAATAATGGGTTGCTAAATTTTTACTCTCATTAGCTTTTAGAAAATGTTTAAAAACAATCAAATGTCTATGACTAAACTCAAGACAAGCGCGGGATTAACGTTCCTCAAAATAAAAAAATGTATGAGCTGTTATTAATAATTAGAAAATCGTTAGAATACGCATCAAAAATGAATATTGTCATCTCTATGTAATGTTTTTTTTTAAAAGCTTTTAAAAGACGGCTTCTTAACGGTTTTTATTACTTTTATTTATATTGTAAAACTGGCTTTAGTCTTTAGATTTCTTAATATACAAACTATTCTCGTCTGTGATTTTATTTTTCGAATGTATTTATTTTTTACAATACACGATAATAAGAGATATATTATATATATTTAATATTTACTTACACGCCAAAATAAACGTGTTATGATTGTATGAAAAATATATTACGAAAAAAGCAAATATGTATATAATATATTGCAGATGAGCCTAAATATATAATATGTATATATAACTGTATATTTATTATATTTAATTAATATAATTTGATTTACATAATGCAAACATTTGAGTTTGTTAAAATGAAATTAATTTACTAAAATATGTATAATTTTATAAAAAAGCAAAATATAAATTGATCAACAGATAAAACGAATTGAAGAATAAAACACAAAAGCCTACGTAATAATGAAAACTTGAAAATGGCCAGACCATTTTTACTCTGTGATAGTTGATGTGGATTTAAAGTGCGTTACAAATTAAAATGACTATAATGATGTATGTTAATGTAATTTTACCTCAAATGAAGTGTAATCTGTAAATAAAACAATTTACAGCCGTATTTTTTTGCTTTTCGCTTTTTTCCTTATGTATTTCGAAGATATGATAAAAATACAAAAATTAAAATTTTTTTCCTTATTTTGTAAAATAGGTATTGTTACTATGAAAAATAGTTTTTGCTTTATTTTTATTCAAATTGTTTCTCATTATAAAAACAATGGATATCTCACAATATGCAAATTATATTCAGTGAGTCATTTATTTTATTTTTTTCGTTTCACTTAATAAATTTCCCCAAAATGTTCTCCATTTTTTCGAAATTTGTATGCTGGTGAAAGTTTCATTTTTCTAGATTGAACAAACAAGAGTCATAGATAAGCTTCCGCAAACGTCAGAATCCCTTTGCCAATAAATGAATCATCCCGTGAAGATCAATACCGCCTTTAGAGATATAGCTATACATTTTGAGAATAGTCAAAAAACAATTCACTGTTTTTCATACTTTTATAACTTGAACATTTTCTGATAAACATTTTTTCAAATAAATAACATAATCCAAGCTTCATCCCGCTCGCAATCCAAAAAACGAAAAAGAACGAAACAAAAATATATCCAAAATACAAACGCGCAACAAATATGAAGATCACCACCTTACCAACCGACACCCGTACACAGTTACAGCCGACAACACACAGTCGGCAATTCCTCAGCACCTCCTTCACGCGCGCAGTCGCAGTATCGTACCCACAGCTGTCGCGTTGGCCGCCTCATCCCCCCCTCCTCCATCTCCATCTCTCTCACACTCACCTAAAAACCCAGCAAAAAAATGTCCTAACCTCGTGTCTTCTCCATCTCTCTCTCCCACATATATACGAACGCAAGAACTCGGCGGTGGCGGCGCGTGCAGGCGTGCTGTCTCGTCTGCTGCTAGTGAGTCGGCCGTGTCGGCGCGGCGCTGCTCCGAAAGCTGACCGTGCGCTCGGCGCGTTCGAGCGGCGCTCCTCAGTGCAGCGCAGGCAAACATGGAGAGCGTCGAGCAGCAGGTTCCTGGCCTCCTCGGCCAACTGGCGCTGCTCCTCGGGGCGCCGGAGGCCGCGCTCCGGCTACTCGTCTCCCTTCTCACAGGTAATCCTTCGGATTTTTTATTATTTTCAGGGATTTTTGGGTTTTATGTGATAATGTTGGAGGATAGGTTTTTTGTGCCGTGATTCGTTATGTCTCGAGAGAGTGTGTAGTGGATCTGCTTGGTTGCAGGGTCAAGATAATAGGCCAAGTTAGAGGAGAGAGGGATAGGTTAACCTAAATATATAGAAGCGCGGCAGGAGTAGAAAGTTGGATGAGAGCAGGCGCTTGGAGAGCTTAGGCGATGAAAGTTTGGTTTTTTTTTATCGCGGTTTCGTAATCGTACGATGCCACGATGATTCCGTACTTTTTTTGGGATTGCTTTTTTTTTTTTAGAGATTTTTTTGATCGGCGAGGTTATGTTAAATATGTTTCGCGCTGGTGCGGATGCACTTTGATTTAGCTCGTTAATCGCTACTGGTGGAATGGAAAAAATGAGAGGAAAATTTATCGCGGTCGGTTTTTTAATGAGACGTCGGACTTTCTTTGAGAAATCTCGCTTTAATCAGCTGTTGGAAAATTAATTAGAAATCCACCGAATTTCAATTCCAGCTGGGCTTTTAATTACTATGCTAAACAGTATCGTGAAATCAGAATTCAAATTTCCATCAGTTTTTCCGCATTAAAAACATCCAGCTTGCCTTCCGGCGCAAATAGCTAATTCGAAAGTGAAAATGAAAGCGGGTACTTTCACGTCGAGTGAAAAAGTGATCCAATAATTAGCTTTGCCGCGAAACGTCGGATCGCAAAATTGACAACAAAAAAGTTGCGTCGTCATATTGGATGTTTCTCTATTCGTGAATCAGAAGAGCTGCGCTGATGTAGTCAGCGCCTGTTATTAGCAGCGCAAGATTAAGGCGCAGGTAGTCGGGTTTTGTACTATATTCCGCATCAATGAAATCACGTGATAGTGCATATCGCTTACACTAAGTGTAAAGTAATTACCGACGCTGATTAAAACGCTATTGATATCGTTTTCTTATTTCGAAAGTTGGTCTACTTTTCTTTTTAAAGGTTTAGTGCAATTAATTAAATTGTTTTTTACGTTTAATTGGCAAATATTTATTTTGCTCATACATTCGCGCATAATTTTAATTTTTGAAATTAACACGATGATATGTTTTTCAATCAATTGCAGTAGATGATTCATTGAAAGTTATTTTTAACTTTTAAACGTTTATAAAAATATTTTTAGTTTAAAGTTTAATATCAATGTTTTTAGTATAATCATTAACATTAATAACATTATATGCATATTTATAGTTTGTTATTTACTATCTGACATAGTTATTAAAATGTTTGCTATCTTTAAACTACATTATTGTCTATTTCTGACAATGTATATTAGATATGATAATAGATACAATGTATACATTCAAATGAAGATTCAATCAGTTCTTGTCCGAATAAATTTTCCGACTGTGTATCGCCAATGACATGAAGTTGTAAATCTTGCTATTAGTCGTAAAAAATAAAAATGTAGGCTTAGTCGAATATCTCATAAAAAAGTTGAACAAAAAAATATCAAGATATGCAATTGTCATAAAAAATGAAGCCCTTATACTTACCTGCGATTACAAATATGGCGTTGTCATTCGAGTTAAGTGTATACTCGGAAAAATATTCATTTCAGTGGATTTAAATACGAAGGAAAAAAATTATTGGTTTAATAAATAATATACATTAAAGCATCATGCATCTTCTATTAAAAATCGTTGCAGCCGCGATTACAAAATGTATATTTTACTTGTTAGCTATATAAAAATAAAAAAGTATGTTTATGATGTTTACAAATATGTAATAACATTTGCATTTTCATCTATTGAATAAAATCTGCACAAAAAATAGATTTTTGTCAAAAATTCAAAATCTAAAAATGATTGGTCTTGATCTTCTATTTAAGCTTTCATAATTATTGAATGTCAACGACTTCCTCATTCGATAATGCATAGTGCAGATATTACGCAAGAACGAAACAAAATACGTTTTCGTTTTGTCGAATGTAACATTATATCTTTTGTTTTAAAGATAATGATAAATACAAAATCACTCATTTTTTACTATACTCATAAATTTATGTTTTTGTAAAATAAATATATAAAATTACTATCACCCTATTTAAATTTACAAAAACTTTAATACTCTCGAAAAAATTTTCCATCACTGACTTATTTCTCTATAGAAGTGCAGAGTATAAAATTAATGCGTCATAATTCGAGCGGAACAAAAGACATATGATGAAAATCATAATTCCTCTTTACTAAGATGATCGCGTGTTGGTGGTGTCAGTTCTGATAAGATAATGCGATGTATCGAAATAATAAGTCTAATTTCAATTGTACACGCTACCAATTTATATTAAACTGATTTAATTTCTCTTTACCGCATATTAAACGATTCAAAACAATAACACAGCGCTTTAAGATAATTATAGTATAGTTAGTGTATTATTAGAACGTTTTATTCTTATCGAGTATAAATACTGTTGTGAACTTGACTGATATGCAAGCCGAAAGAATATTTATGCAGAGCCTCTTTACCAAGCTCTACTTAGTTCATCGATTGAGTTATTCGTTTTACTCTGATTACAGGTTACCCGCTTGCATTAATTCATCGGTACTTGCTCTATGGAAAAAATCCGGCATGTCAGCATTATTATTTTATCGTCGGCGGTTTTCTGCTTGGTTTTTGGAACTATGGTAAGTTTTGTCTAATTATTTATTTATTTTGCTGCATATTTTTAAATTTGCAGATATTTAAAATTTATGTATGTACCTTGTCAATTATCTTTTAATTAAATTAAATATTTTTAAGTTTAGTCTTATTATTATTCACTTTCGAATAGTCTAAGTCTTTTTAGTATAAATACTATTTTCTTCAAGGTAAATTTTAAAAACTTCATGCATTTAGCAGTTTTCTTACTTAAATATTGCTATCAATATATAATGAGATAATTTATTTCCTTGTCACTTTAAATACATAAATTTTGTTGTTAACATTTCTTTATTACTACATTTTATGATAAAAACAATGCTTAGAATCAAAAAATAAATAATATTTATTTTAATTCTTTAAAACTTATGCAAGAAAGGGATAAATATGAGCGAACTCTTACATGTGATGTAGTGAAGAAGTAGAGGGGATAAGAAAACCCAAAAACCATGTTACGTAACTCATGAACGGCTGCTAGGGTTGTTCTTAATTCTAGCGTTCAATAATCTTAAAATAGTTATTTCCAATCGTATTTATAAATTTTAAATGAATATAAAAAAATTATGCAGACTTTCTAACGAAATTGATCTTTAACAGTACATTTGCAAAATTTTAGATCAATTTTAAGGTATTTTCATCCAAAATTCGGCCCTTTAGTTTACGGATTATCTATACATATATCAAAACGTAGTAATCTTTAAATAAGCGTGTATAAAAATCTTAATTGTTAATCGATCAGAAATTTTGCAAGGGTACTTTTAACACTTTTAAGAATTGAATTTAATTAATTTTTTGCGACTCTTTAATCTTTTGTATTTTATAAACGCGTTATGGATAATTTTTTCATAAAATTTTTTATGTAGTTGTGTAAAATTATGTGTGTACTAATGTAAGTTTGAATTTCAGGATTTGGCGTCTTACATTCAACGGCGGTGGTATTTTTCACATACTTGGTACTCAAAATTTGCGGAGGCACGAACATTTCTGTTATAATTACTTTCATCTTTAATATGGTTTATTTGCTTATTGGTGAGTATAGTATTTCTTCATATAATTTATTATTTATTTTTATATTTTAATATAATTGCATTAAATGTTAACGTATAAATTGCTTTTACAGGTTATTATACGACAGCAACCGAAGATTACGATATTAAATGGACATTGCCTCAATGTGTCTTAACGTTAAGATTGATTGGTCTTGCCTTCGATCTGTCAGATGGACAAAAGAAAGAAGTGAGCTTACAAACAAATTGACAGTAAACAATACGTTATCAATAAAAATTAATGTTTTATGTATTTTGTAGGCCGAATTATCGGAAAATCAAAAGAAAACGGCACTGCTTGAACAACCATCTTTTCTTGAGATAGCAGGGTTTGCTTACTTCCCTGGCTCATTTTTGGTGGGGCCGCAATTCAGTATACGACGCTACTTAGACTATGTCAATGGAACTCTTATGGAAACCGTAAGAAATATAAAAAATATAATAATTAAAATATAAATTCACCGGTCAAAATTTTAATCTTGAATGCAATAGGTTTATAATAAACGTTTACAGGAAACCGACAGCAATGGGCAACGAAAACCACCGAACTCCTTGTGGCCTGGAGTACAACGAGCCTTGATCGGTTTTGTTTATGTAGCTATGTACCAGATTGGTACTATGTACGTTTCTGACCAGTTTATCCTTGATCCTGAGTTTGATGACTTAGGATTTATCAAGCGCTGTTTCCTTCTTGGTCTTTGGGCAAGATGCAATCTTTATAAATATATCAGTTGTTGGTTAATCGCTGAAGGGGTACGTAGTAATTCATATGAAAACGTAATAAAAATAATAATGATAATGTTACATTTTACTAATTAAATTTTGTGTCTGTAGGTTTGTATAGTTTTTGGGATAACGTACAACGGAAAAGACAAAGATGGTAACGATAAGTGGGATGGCTGTGCCAATGTTAATCTGATCACATTTGAAAATGCTACAGAATTCAATCACTATATTCTGTCGTTCAATGTCAATACAAATCATTGGTGTGCCGAGTATGTGTATAAAAGGCTGAAATTCCTTGGATCAAAGCTTTACAGCCAATTAGTAACATTGATCTTCCTTGCAATTTGGCATGGTCTTCACAGTGGATATTATTTATGTTTCTTCCAGGAATTTATCATCATGTATTTTGAAAAAGATGTAAGATATTTAGCAGTTTTTAATATTTGTATTTTATATTCGTAATCAGGAATTTTTAACAATATTTTTATGTTTTTAGATTAAGCCTGTTCTTGTCAAGCATGAAACATTGAAGAACCTCGTGCATGGAAGCTTCCTTGTCAGAGCTCTTATCTGGGTATTCCTTAAAATATACACGTTTGTTTTCATGGGCTATAGTCTTATACCCTTCGTTCTACTATCATACTCACGTTACATGAAAGTCTACGCAAGTATGTACTACATGGGTCATGTGATCTTTCTGTCATATCCTTTACTTGCGCCCTACATTAAGAAGATGTTAAGGCCGCAGAGACCGCGAGAACACACTGAGTAAACAATTGACGCACAGTGTTTTTTTGTACAAATTAGCAGATATCTATCAATTCCATTGTCCTATCTACAACAGTACTATTGAAGACTGGTAATTTTCAATTACTCAATTTTTTATAAAATTCAATATTTACAAATTTAAAGATTTTAGACATGAATTTAAAATACAATAAATTAGTTTATAAAACTAAAAGTATACAGATATTATGTAAAGCTCTACAATTTGTATTTAAGGGAGTTTATCTGGTCGAGAATTAATAGATAGATTTAATGAAATTTTAAATGCAGTTTCTAGAATATAACTGTTGAAATTTCACGAGGCTTAAGCATCTGTGAGGCAAAGTATTGAAACTTTCATTTTCATACATTCAACGCGTACTCGTATGCAAAATTGTATTATTGCACTTTTCATTTACATATTTCAAAACTAATGACAGACAGTTATGATTGACAATTTGTGTAGTAGAAGGTGAATGTCTTAAAAATATTTGTTGCATTTAAAAATACTTGTTGAATACGTCTAAATATAATAAACAATAAGTTGAAAAGGAAAACGATACATTTAATCTATCAAATTACTTCGAAAAATTGTAAATTTAAATGAATTCAATTGTTTAAAAGTGTAAATGAACTAACGATTTTAACAACAGCAAAAATTATAAATAACACATATTTCACTAGCGATGTACCAGATAAACTTCGTTAAATTACTAATACTTTATCGAACAAATTATTTTAAAATAATTTGAGTAATGATTTTTCAAAAAGTGCTATTACTCAAAATGAAAATAATAATAGTAATAATAATAATAATAATAATAAATGAAGATCAAATTTGATGTATAAGTGATTAAAAAAATAATATTTTATAAATTAGAGTTTTTAACTTAAAAAAAAATAATAAAGTATTTTTTTATTAGTAATCTTTCAAGCAATTAATAGTTTTTTAATTAAATATACTTTTATCTGAAAAGAGAATTATTTGCAATCATTATAATTTTAACAATTTTATTCACAATTTTTTCTAATAAATGTACTAATGTAGGTAGGTCAAGAAATAAAAATCAACAGTTATAAATGCGGTGATTAACTGGATATCATTAGTTTTGTAAACTTTATAAAAAAAATACTTTATAACATTAAAAAAAAATTATTATATTTCAACGAATTTTAAATTGAATAATTTATGTATTTTAATCAATCATCGCATTTATAATTTGTATGTGTTCGTATGACTGTAAATTATTGAGCGAAATGGTGAAGCTTGTATAAAGTACAGAAAAAAATATATAACTCAGCAGCTTATATTGCTTCTCCAAATGCAAATAAGCTAATTATTGTAAGGCAAGACGTTTGTTATCGAATATTTTTTTTTTTTTTTTTAATATAAATAGAAACTTAAGTGATTTTTGTAAAATCGTCATTGTTATTGATGTACATTTTCGTAAATTTATTTACATAATCATCCTTTATATTTTTTAAATTTGAAAAATTTTATTACCGAGCTTCGTAATTTAGTGAACACTACGTTTATAGTAAAAAAACAAAACATAAGAATGAGTTGTGCAGAAAAGAATTTGTAAAAAAAAATACATTTATGAAGTATAGTTTTATAAAGGGAGTCAAAAAATAATAAAGTCACAAGTCTTCGATTAATGCTGAAATGAAAAGGCTGTGGTAACCACTGTTATATTAAAAATGTGGAGTTGAAATAATTTTACTAATCATATACTATGAAACGACCAAGTCATAACTTTTATAAAAACAAAAGCTTTTTTTATAAAAAAATTTTATTGCGTATATTTTTGAATACTGTTATTTTATGAATAATATCTTAATTTCAAATATTTTTAAGTTAAAAGAAATTTATAAAACAGAAATAAACTTCGCTCGATTAAAAGATTAACGTTATACCAAGTATACATTGAACGTACAAGTTACATTAAATTGTACCTATGGTATTTGTGACTTATGCTAGGAAATAAATTCTATAATACTGGTTACTAAACTATTTTTATACAAGCCATCGAGCGAAATATTAACTTATAAATTTGATGAATGTATATTAACAATAATACAGTCAACAGGAATAATTATCAGAATGTCAGAGATAATTTCCGAAATTTAAAATTACTCTTTGTTAATATTTTACAAAATAAAAATTATATTTATTGTAATACAAAAACATCGTGGAATGAAAATTATTACCAGAACTGCCAACAAATAATATTGTAAGATGGAAATGAAAAAATTTTAATTATTAACAGGGTACAACAGACAATTTTCTTATGATATATAACTTGAATTTTACTAACAACTTTTAAAAAAGATAAGAAAATTATCTTGTTTTATAATTAACACGATTGTAAGCGTGTAATACTAATTAAAACTGACACAATATCAAAAACAAAATAGAGTGCATATCCAGACACGCAACATCAAACCACGCCGATTAATTCAAGGCATTCAATCAACGCAAAAAAATCCCACAAAGAAAACCGCAAAAATTAACATACACTGCAAGCACTAAAGCCATGACCAAGAAGCGCAGAAAGAAGCTCAACTCATTACAGATGCAGCCGAGCATTCTAGACCTCCATATACAAATATAAACCCAACGCTCGCTCTCCGGAAATTGCGCAGTCCCAAACGCCGCAACTATAACGTCGGACAACAATGTATACCCCCGAGGGCACGCTCCGCTTAGCTCGCTCTCTCGAAAAAAAAAAAAAAAAACGAGACAAGAATCGTGAAAATGGCCAAACTTTCGCCTCTTCCTGCCGGTGCGCATATCGGAATGAAGCGCGCGTTTTCCGATCGACCGGCAGGTGTACTTGCACACTCAGCCGATCCTGACGCAAGGAGAAACGTGCGATTTACGTGCGTGGAAGCGTCGCTGCAGAGCCGAGACGCGCGCGCTCGCCTTTCTCAATCGCGGCCGGCCGCCTTTGTGTGTATAAATCTGTCGCTTTCACTCGTCTATCTCCTGCTCTCCTACGTGCGCTCGCTTCCACCTTTTGTTTAGCGCGCGCTCTGGCTTCCTCGTGCGCCGATAAAATGTAATTAACGGTGTGTCTGGGCTAAGAGCTTGTCGCATGGGGAATGTTATGTCGATCGCTCTGAGTAAGAAGCGAGCTTGCGTGATCGGAGATGTAACGATTTGTCGAGTCTGCCAAAATGTGTGATGTTTTGTAGGTTGATGTGTATTTTTTATCGGTGTGTTGATGTATATTGTAAGGAAGATCTATTGATTCCGATGGGAAAGGTGGGAAGGCTGCTTTTTTTTTATAGGTGATAGGAGGTGTGATGTCACGGTTTTAGATCGCGGCGGTTTGTTATATCATGAAGCTTCTATTTTTGCACCTGGTGACTTCCAAAGTGTTCCTTATTCAATAATTATGACGATTGTTGTCCGATAATATAATGTGGTATGGATCAATAGCTGCGTGTACACAGACCCTTCCGTATATATTTAATCAAAAAGTAATCGGGATCAATAGATTTGATAACGTGACTCCTATATTTTTTAGGTATTTCATTAATCGATGTAAATAAGTGATAAAGAGATGAATTTCTAACGTTAGAGTAAGAATTATTTATGATATGCATATTCATGTGATGGGAAAAAACGATGTATCAAATAAATAAGTAAACATTTGATGTTGATAATTTTTTTAATCGATGTTTCTAAACTCCAAAACAGCGTGAAATTATATATACATTATTTTTAAGAGATGTAATGAGATAATTTGTACGATCAAATGTTGTTGATAAAAAATAATTTTGTAATAATCTACGATATAAAAAAAAAACACGACTCAATTTGGCACAATCCATATAAATGTTCAACGAAAACTTTTTCAATCTATTTTTATGGCATCATAACCGAATTATTGTGATTAAAACTATATATTTCGTGTTCGGAAAAAGAATTGTTTTTAAATATGTAAAAAAAAATAACAATAATGTAAGAAATGTGTAGAAATAAACTTTTTAAAGATGTCTTAAAAACTATGTTATATTTTAATAATACTATATGATTAGGAGAGGGAAGCGTAAAAAAATCAAATACCAAAACTCATTGGGGATAATAAAAAATGTATTTCCATGACTCTCTTAGCACATAATATATCCACCTTATTTATAAATGTTTTTTTTTATTCTTTATAGTTTTATTACAAATCATTACTTTATGTAAAAAAATAGTTTATCTCGAGCTCGCCCTCCTAAAACGGCGAGAAAATCACTCATGATTTATATCTCGGCTTCAAAGTACAAAAAAAAAACATAGAGAAGTATATACACAGGCGCACTTATCTAAACAATAAAATATACCGCGACGCGATTACGAAAATTCTACTAGCAAACGTAGCGTACAATCAAAAAGTGAAAACCAACGAAATGACTTTCATAGAGCTTTCTTCGGTAACAACCAGAACTGAAGTTTTTTTTTTCGCAGTTACACATTCAACGGCCAGTGAAGAAAAAAGAAGCAAAAGTTGCAGCTAGAAAATTCCAGATCCTCTCAATCATATTTTACGGTTGCTGAGCGCCCGTTTTCACTTTTTCCCGCGAGCGAGCGTCCGCTCCGAAGCGCGGAAGCCACTCCGCGCTATACAACAAAGTACGAAGATTCGTAATCGCTCCGCGCTGCTCTGCACAATCCAGCTCACACGGACACTTCTCGGCGAGTGCCGGCTGCGTTTTGCGCGTTATAAAGAAAGAAGGTTATGATAAATCGGTAGGAGAGCGGCTTTCCGTCGATCGACGGAATTACGGTCGGCTCTCGTTTTTTTTCGGAATCCGGAAGTCCCGAATTCCCGTTCAATGTGAAGTATATGGGTTTTTCTTTCTTTTTACATAAGATCTTGGGCGTACGAGAAGTGGTAAAAGAAACGATCGCGAAAAGTGGGTCTGTTCACTTTAGGCGAAGGACTCGAAGACAATCGGGTAGCCCATGGGCTAGTTTGCGGATTCAAGTTTAAGGTTTACGCGATGGTTAGAGGATCGTTATCGAATCAAAGGCTCCAGGTTGGGTTTTGGTTATTTAGTAGGGTCCGTCGCTGCCGCCTGAAGGGGGTCCGTAGCTGTCGATCGGCGTGCCTGGCTGCTGGTTGGGTGGTCCGTAAGCGCCGGATTGTTCCTTCTGTGGACAAATTAAGAAAAAGGTTTCGCGGTTCAGCAAATTTTTATCGACATGAGGTAAATGTTTTAATTTCTGGACACCTTAAGGGTGGTAGGATCCAATATCTAGTCCCGATTACTAAGTATTATATGGGGCTATTTATGAATAGATCTTATTCTTAAAGTGACCAGGGTTTAGGATATCTACTTTACGATAAAAAAATTTTAAAATTAAAAATGTTTAAAAATCTATCTATAAAAATATTTTTGAACTATAGTACATAACTACTTAAAACAAAGGTATTTTTCCTTACATTAATAAAGTAGTTTCATTTTTTTTTAAATTAAGTTAAAAATTTAAAATAATGATTTTTTATCTTCAGGCTTTAAAGGTGGCTTGCCCCCTTAATTTACAATATAAGATAAATCATCAAATTATCATAAATCCAAACCGTACCTGAGTCTTGTATCGGATGAAGTAGACCTCGGGCTTGCTGGGCTGCGTGGGCGCCTGGGTAGGAATGACCAGCTCAGGCTGCTCTTCAGGTTTCTTCACCAACACGTAAATCAGAGTCTTCTCCTCGTCAGGCTGGGGCAGAGGAGGCAGAGCCGGGGCAGTTGGCGTCGGTGGCGTCGGGGCCTTAATGAAGACAATCTTGTAGTGCTTCTGTGGTGGGGCGACCGGGGCCACATATTTCGGGGCCTTGTACTCCGGGGCCTCAGGTGGGGGTACGTGAACGTACACATGCTTGTGGATCACGGGCTGCTGCTGGGGTGCTCCGTAGACAGGGGCCGGATAGCCACCACCGCCGCCGCCGCCAGATGGCGCTGGGAAGTAGGAGGAGGGTAGTGGGGGCTCGGGACGGGCCAGAGCCGTGGCCACCAGCACAGCCAGAACCTGCAAATATTGAAGAGGAAAGAAAAACGATGGGTTATTACGTGCGCTTTTTCAGTCAGCGGAGCGTGCGATGCGCTTTTTCGAAGAAGATCGGGAGGAAGTGCGTGTAAATGGGTCTACTGGCGCGTTATTTCGGAATATGCAGTGTTGTCATGTGCGCGCGAATCTTGCGTAGTCGGTAATTTTCGACCGACTTTCCACTAGATTGTCAAGCGCTCGCGAAGAGCGTAATGGTTTGTAGAGCTTATGTGAATGGTTTTTTAGATTTTTTTGTTTGTTTTAATTTAATAAAAAATATTTAAAATTTTCTTTTAGAGTTTATTTAAAATTATTAAATTGTTGAAAAATGCATTTGCAAACCAATTAAAATCATTTATTATTTATTTCTAATCGATTTAAGTATAAACGATCTTTGACAGGGTATCAACAGTTTTTACAGTATCTTACTTTAATGAGACGTTTCAGGAATAACTACGTTTCCGTGATTTCATTTACTTGAAATTCACTTACAACTCAAATTCACTGAAAATTAATAATATTCCGCTTCCAAACTAATGAGCAGTTGGCTTATTGGAAAAAGGTGCAGTTTAAAGCCAGACCGATAATTAGAGTTTCTCCGCGCGAGGATCGGCAAGATTCGACCTGGCAGCATTAGAGCTTCGTAACGCGGAAATGAGACGTACGGAAAAATTGAAAAATAAATGAAAATTTTGAGGCTACTTAAATGAGGCACGTAGATAATAATTTGCATCTCGTAAAAGTCTCTAATAGAGATTATTTCATAGGTTCATTACGGCGCTGCACTCACAGAACTCCCTAACTCTTGCATGAAAATCTTTTTCCCCTCCCTTTAAATGTGCTCGTGCTACAGATGCATATGCACACGTAGTCTCGCATATACGTAATCTCGCGGGTTTCATTTGAAATTAAAGTTGATGAATTTGTAATGCAACGAGGCGTTTTGAATGACGTCAAAGCTCGCGCAGTGAAAGTTACCGTATTGACTGAAAAATTTTCGAAGCTTTGTTTTTTAATCGCTAGCGCCAAAAGTGACCCGCCTTTATAATTATCATTTGGTTTGACTTCGCGATTGGATTGTTTTATGCGGGCCGATGTACGTGCAGGAATGGAAAGTTGAAAACCCTGGATGTGTGTGTATGTGGACCGAGTTCACCGGCTGGCCAAAAGACAGCGGTGCTCTACTTAAAACGCGAGCCGGCCGAATATCAGTCAAGGAGAGAGAAATCCCGAAAACAATGTAATCGTTCGGACATTTATTTAAAGTCCTCCTTTTCTCGTGTAGTGGAACAGGTAATCGGTAAGAATTTACGGCTGGAATAAGAGCGAGCGCGTTGCGTAAGTAGAGTAAGGTTTTTTTTGTCAATGTTAATTTAACAAAGTCCGAAAACCAGGTCAGTTTTTCAGTGACGAACGGTTACCGAATTAAAAGAGAAGACGAATCTAGACCACTTTTTCCCAACTAAACTGAAAAAAGTGTTGCATTACCCATTAATTCACGCCGCATCCCAGCAATTCGTCAAAGCACCTAACGCAACACAAATCAAACACCGTCCCCCCAAAATAAGTAAGCAAGCCACGTCTCCCACAATCTTGTTAGACCTAAACATTGTAACCCCGCTGTCCAAACATTCCAAATAGAAAACCAACCCGCCAGACCAAATTAACATTCCCAACCGCACACCAACTCCTACTTACGCATGCAAGCGCGTAACTCACAAACCTCTCAGCCTTACATACCCACACACATACACACAGCAGGTCTAATTCATCCTGATGAGATTCGCCGAGTGTCAGGCCGCATACATCAGATGACAGTGCGCTGCTTTCTCCGCGCTAATCGCTTCCTAATTCGCGCGCGCTTTGGGCTTAACGCTTTCGCGATTCTCGCCTCTGCGTATATACGTACAAGCTTATGCACTCTGGATTATCCACGGCGCCGGAGCGGCTAATTGTTTCCGGTAGAAAACTCCGGGGATTGCGAGCGCACGCTAAATACGAGCGCGCGCGACGCCTTCGATAGCGCCTGGGTGCAGTATGGCTAATCGAGGCAGATGTTATGTAAGTTAAGTGTTCAGATTTCAATTTCGAGATTTGGTGCAGCTAGTGATTTTGGGTTGATTTGGATCGTGAGGCGCCGCGGGTGGTTTTTGGTTTTGTTTCCTTAGAGGTGTGTTATGGGTTGGTTTTGAATGATGTAGGGAGGGATTTTTAATTAATGTTGGACGGATGGGTGTGAGGAGGAGGTGATGTGGAGTAATGTTGCGTAAATAAATGTGAATCACGTTACAAGTCTGATATTGTTGGCAGTGGTTACTTTCACGAGCTTCGCGCCGCGGCTATATGGAAATTCGAAATTTCTCGAGCGCTTCTTTGTTTGGAAGGAGGGAATGCAGTTTGGTGTTATGGGAAGCGAGCTATTGTTATGCGAAGGAGCTGCTTGTAATGTTTTAAGGAGGTGGATGA
This sequence comes from Eupelmus urozonus, assembly GCA_900480035.1. Taxonomy (NCBI): domain Eukaryota; kingdom Metazoa; phylum Arthropoda; class Insecta; order Hymenoptera; family Eupelmidae; genus Eupelmus; species Eupelmus urozonus. The sequence goes on from UELX01000018.1 coordinate 77,630, forward strand.
TATTGGCTGCTCATTAGTTCAACGTTCTTTTATCTTTGATCTTTCGATTGTTTTCTTTGTGATTGTTTCAATGGGTGGACTAATTTTTGCAGTTATTGTTTTTTGGTAATTGGTTATAAACGTTACAGATGAGTGTTTGTTTGTTAAGTGACATTTTTATTTGAGCATAAAGAATTTTTGTAATTTGTTAATTATTTGTTTAATGTAATTTAATGAAGACGATGCGTGTGAAGATAATTGCGGTGAAAATTTCAGTGGAAATAAAAAAGAAAATGTATCTTTTATAGGTTTTTTTTTTAACTTCCCGTGAGAATAAAAGTTTTATTATCTTCGTGATAGGCAATTAAAGTCGAGCTCTCTTTTAGAAGGGGCAAGTTCACTGACAGAGATCCAATTATAATAAAAAAAGTTTTCTGCACCTACATAAAAAATTTTCAGATTTAATCGGTATATCGTCAGGGTTCTTTTTATTTCCTTTTGAAATTTCTCAGTGAATAATCTAATTAAAAAAATACGTACGAAAAATAAAATTAAACCTGCAAGTTTATGAATTTTTTAATTAAATCTTCACCACAAGACCCTTTTTTAATAAAATTTAAGTTTAATGTATAAATACTGTATTTTGAAACATTGTAAAATAAACAACTTTAGTACAGTATTTAACTTGATTCCAGTTTCCGCGTTTCATATATAACCCTATATTAATAGCACATTAGCGTTATAAATAAAGAACCTCAAGTATCCATATCAAAACTACTTTCTTACATTAATCACATCACTTAAAATTCAAACACGCCAAATCGGTATTCCCAAAGCACCCAAACCATAATAAACGCAAAAATATCCTCCTCTTCTAAATAAGTAATAACCCGAATCGGTCGAAATAAAACTCGAAAACTCGTTTTCGCGAAAAGGAAGAACGGCTTTTTCTGCGCCTGACGCGCGCTCGCGCCGGTTAAAGCGGCTCGTATAATACAAAACACCCGGCAGACATAGAATCCTAATGAAAAAAGTCAAAATGAATTTTTCTCAAAAGACTGTTATTATAACACGTTTTTTTCGTGGAAATTGAAAAATAAATGACACGGCACTTTTTGTATTTACCCGTGTTTTCAGTGGTGCCTTTATAGCTTCCTACAATTTTCCGGCTCACTAACCGTGTGATTCAATTCTTTTTCAAATTCAACACGACCGCACGGCAATTTCCCGGCGCATAACCTACGAATAACCAGACTTTTCTCTTTCACGGCACTTGCGCGTTTATATACCTTTCACCGTAAACAAAAACCAAAAAAAAAATAATCCAAACTCGTCAAAAAAAATCAAGTAAAATCACCAACAGTCATCACAATAGTCCTCGCAGCCTCCCAACAACCCCATAAACTCGAACAGCCACACGTATCCAAACCACTCCGAGTCCGTCTTCTCGCACATCCCCGCACTATCCAATCCACCCTCGCACGATCGTAAAAACCCCACCGCGTCTACTTACGATGAAAGTCTTCATTGCTCAGCCTCTTCGATCCCAAAAGTCTCGAAACAAAAAAAAAAACCAAAGTGCCAAAAAGAGGTTGTACACTGCAGAAACCGCTTACTCTCGGTCCACTGTCCGACTCGCGTGTGCTCGCTGCTCCGTTCCCATCGCGGCCATTTATATAGCTCGCCGGGGCCCGCGGCGCTCTTATGGGGGGCCCGCAAAAATGGCGCGCTGTACAACGGAAGGAGATCATCCGTGCTTCTTTTAGGGGCTGTGTGTGTATGCGTGTGCGTGTGTATACACTCCGTGGGGGGGAAAGGTTTCAATGGGAGAGTTGAAAAAGGACGGCCAATGGATGTAGCTGTACTTTATACAGAGTGCGCGGATATAGAGAGCGAAAGTCGTCCGAGCGGGAAAAGGGGGGCTTGCTGTAGATATGGATAAGTGGTGTGTATGTATACACAAGTGGAAGGTGGAAACAATGAGGATGCGATATGCGCTCTCTGTCTTTCTCCGCGTGCGGAGAGAAGGTGGATCGATAGAAAACGCGGCCTGCGCCGATGTTGCAATGCTACTTTTGTACGCGACGCGCGAGTGCGAGAGCTAAACGCCGGGAGGTGTTTGGCTTGCGGAGAGTGATTTTCTGGATCTTATGGGTGTGTTGAGGGAAGAGCTTCCTGGAGCTACCCCGCCTGCTTCCGCGTGTTTGTTGGAGGAGCGGTTGCCTGCTGGGATTGTTATATAGAGAGGGATTTGATTTGACGGGGTGAGGCCGAGGTGGTTGTTACGTGGACAGTTGGGAGCGTTATTCATGTGAGTTTGATTTTGTTGATTTTATTTGGGTTTATGGGTGCGGGTTGATGTGTTGGGGTTTAATTACGTGGGATTTAAGTTGGGGTTTTTATTAGGTTATAATTAGGTTATAATTTTAGGAATTAAGACTGTCACAAATTTATTAATTATATTGATGAATAAATTATATTGCTTGAGCTAGTTATGTCACACTTATATGGTCTATTACAGATTTTTCAGCCTTAACACTAATTTACAAAAACATAAGTGACTCAATATTATAATTAATCATTGCACAAAAACAATAAAAATTCAAATCTAATTAAAATATCAGTCAACACCAAAAAAATCTATGAAAAACAAAAAAAGCTACAGGAAATCCAATAACAGATCAACAACAGCAACAACAACTTTTTCCTCATCGCCACAGATCAGCTCTACTTTTACGAGATATATCATTGATAATAGCCCCGCGCGCCGCACACTTTTCCCAAGCTTATTAATCAAATTTAAACTTTTAATAACTCGCGGTAATTTCGCAAGCCGCTCACGTAATCGTTCGGCCACTTTCACGCACTCCTTGCAATAGGATCAAAATTGCAAAATTATTTTTTCTCTCTCTCTTTTTTATTCACCCACTGTATACACACTGTTGCACCTATTTGCAGCAGATGGCACATTACGCAACCTCTCGATACGCAGCCGTATGTAATTCTAAGAAATATTAATTAGCGACAGTTTCGAGTCCGTAGCTGCACACAGCGCGCATCAGGGTTAACATAATTCTATGAGCTAATACGCTGCGTTGCTGCATCCTCGACGCAATAAAGCATTAATAGTTTTTCACTCGCCGCGCGAGCATCTCGACGCGGAAAAGCATTAAAAAACCAGACCAGTTTCTTTTTTGCTCTGTGTTACAGTTAAATCGAGCCAACAATGGACATCGAAAGCTCGCCGCGCGCTCGATCTAGAGCTGCCTGGATGAAGTAAGTATGCTTCTATCTTTTTGTCTCTCTCGTCTGATCCTTTGCGCAAGCGTCCATAAAGAAGAACTCGGATTTTTACAACGTATCACTCGAGCTTTGATGGATACCCTATATATTTTTTTTTCCTTCGCGAACCATAAATCCACGGAGACGTTTCCCTCTCGGAAAAGCCGACTATAAATATACGAGCGGCCAGTGAAATTTCCCATACGCAAGCGGCGTATAAACGGGCTTTTTGTCCGCGCGCGGCTAGTGCAAGCTCGCGCGTGCCGCCGTACACGTATGTATGTATCAGAGTAAATTAAACGCGGATCACGTAGGTAGACGCCGCAGGTACGTGTGTATTACTGTGGGTATAAGCGCGCCGGAAAGTCGCGTTTGAGCTGTGTTAAGAAAGGTTCCGCAAGTGGACGCGTGGAGAGGTTTGATAATCGCGTGATTAATATTTCTTGTTATGGTGTGGGGCTGGGGATAGGTGTTATAATGAGCGTTGCAGGGAGGCTGGGTGGTGACATGGTTAATTAAGGAGTTCGTCTAGTTATGAGGTGTTTTTGTAACGGCTTGTTAAAAATGTAGGTTTTTGTCTTTACGCGATGCTGGATTTTAATTATCTAAAGGTGCAGAAGAGAACGCTTATAAATAAACTTTGAAAAAACCGTAAATATACCTATCGAGATTTACAGCCGCGAAACACCTAAAACGTAAGCCCCGTATTAATCATAATCCGCGCAAAACAAACAATGCCTCCGAGCACCATAAAAAGCCACTCTCAGTCGCCTACCAGTAGTCTCAGCATTGCATAACAAACGCGAAAAAGGTGCAAAAGCCAAGCTCGTCAAAACGCGCGCGTAAAATCAGCAATGGCCTCTCATTTCGTCATCCGCAGACGTTAGAAAGGGCACGGAACGCGCCGCTTAGATGCAAATTTACCCGCGTCCCATAAATCTCCAACCGCGTGACTTTTCACCATTTGAAAAAAAAAAAACGTCGCAAAGTCCGATTAGAAAAGGGTTAGACACCGGCAGGAAAACGATTAGCATAAGAACGTTGCGAGTTTTATAAAACACGGAATTTCGAAAGGTGTGTGTGGCCCATCCCCGGGTAAGAGTTTCGGCTTTCGCTTTGTGAGAGCCGCGTAACCGGATACGTGTATGTGTGTATATACGAAAATCGCGCGCACGTCAAAATCGAGCGGCTCGCATTTGCAAAAGTGTAGTATTTAGCCGGTACGGTAGGATAAATGGCGGTAGTATTTACGCTGCGAGGAAGACGGGTAGGTTTGAGAGAGAGGAACGTGAGTTTAGTAAATTACGAGTGTGTGTGTGTGTGGGTTTGTGGAGTCGGAAGTGGTTTGTGGGCATTTCCTAGGGGAAGGTTAATTGCGGAAAATTTTTAATGGCGTGTAGCTGTGGCAATTGTAGCTGGCTCGTGGTAATTTGCCGGTTGTTAGCGGCGCTGATTGTAGGTGTGCTTTTCGAGTTAAAAAGTCTCTGGGTGTGGGTGGATTTTATAGGGTATTGGAGAGGATCGGTGGTTTTATGCTGTTTGAATTTGATAATAGACGAACGGTCGAAATGTATGCTTCATACTATTTTTTTTCAGAACTGTGTCAATATTCATGAATCAATCAGCTCGAAGCCATTTGCATAATTCAACGAGGAAACCAGCTCTTTCTCATAACCTTCTCAGTTTCACGTTTAAAAATAGTCCCACCTAAAATAAGCAAACTAATCCAAAACCAACACTCCACCAATCCTCCAAAACAACTCATTTAGCAGTCAAACATTTACAACAGCTCCTCTCTTTATATACCCTAACTCCACTCTAACCCAGACGCATCGCCGACACTTTTACCATACTTTACGCGGCATCCAAGCACGGAATAAAATCGTTTAACGGCCGGCGCTCGTTACGTCTTTACAGCTGGGCTCTTTGCTACAATTCGCACCTCTGGTATAAACGAGACGCCAAAACTGTCCTCTCTCTCTCTAGTTTTTAGCATACTCGCTTGTGGACGGGATAGCTTAGCCGTAAAAAGCCGTCAGGAGGAACTACATGTGATGCTCGAGAAATAAAAGCGTATAAAACGCGGGAGAAAGCGCGGGTATATATAATCCCCAGAGCGCTTATTCAAATAATTTCTTTATCTCCCACTGACATAGTTCTGCTTTCTATTATATTCAGGAGCAAGGATGAAAAATATCTTAACCCCTGGACTAAGTGTCCCTGTAGAACCATTAAGTACATAGATGGACCACATCGACTACGTTTGAATACGCGCTTTATACACATGCGCGTAATTACGGCCTTGTCCCTAGCGTTACAACGACCCCTTGAGATATCGCGCTGTCACCTCAAAACAGTCTCTGCACTTTCTCGCCGTCGAGAGGAGCGATTAGTTCGCGCGGCGCGTTAATTGAGCTCTCGAGCCTTCGCCTTTATTCACGCGCTCTTTTCTCCCCACTTCTCTAAGTACACACATACACCTTTTTTTCTCTGCGCAGGTACGCTGAGGAGGTATGTATAAGACGCGACGATTCTTACAAAATCGAGGCAATTTCGTAAATTGCCAAGCTCAAGAAAAGGAGATGTACGTTTGCGTATACACCGAGGAATTTCAAGAGTTTCGGACGCGCGCTTTTTATTAGCCAAGAGTGCGTTTTTCGCCGGCCTGAATATTTTAACCGAAGAGCGTATGCGTTTTTTAAAATTAATAGTATACGCGGAGATGGATGTTACGCTTGTCGTGGAAGCCATTTGTCAGTCTCGTTTTGATTGAAATGCGGAGCAGTATGCAAATTAGTCCGCGGTTAAAAAAAGCGAAAGATATTTTATATAATAACGAGTATTGTAGAAAGCGCGATTATCGATCTCTTCTAGATCCGATTTTTCGAAATTCCGGTTATTTTCGGCAACTGTATCGGTAAGGAAAAAAACGGCGCAGGTGTTCGTTAACGAGCCACGTATATACCGTTAAACGAACGCGTATAAAAAGCGTGACGTTAAAAAAAGAGTTTATTTAAAGAATCGGCTTCTTGCTCGTAAAGTGAGATTCGAAGAAACTACATGTCGCGATTATTGAATTTTATAATTACCGACTCACCGATTTTTATACGGGTATCAGTTGTCATTACACATTTTCGCAACCCTGCCTACTTACTTATTAAATCTTATTACGTTTTTGCAGTCAACGGCTGAAAGCTCGTGCCAAGATACGGCTTAAATTTGTGAGCCCGGCTATAAAACAAGTTCAACGGAAACGATTACACCCAAGTTTCTTGCGCCCACCCGAAATACAGCCTACTCCGAATCAATTAATTACCTTAAAACGCCTTTATCTCACGCATGCATAACACACTCGTAAAACCGCGCATACTTTCTCGTTTAAAAAAAAAAAACCTCTCTCAAACTTGATCTTCCAATCTGGCCAATTTTCGCGAACCGCAAGATGCAACTTAACGGGAAAATTTTTTTTTTTTTTTCGAGTATGAGTTCTCCGAAGATGTAAGAAAGAGCACGTGGACGCTCATATAAGTGACGGAATGCGGAATGGACGCGCTTCTTAAATTTCGTTTTTCCCGCGCGCGCGCGCGCAACTTTCGCTCTGCAAATTCGTCTTTTTCACGGCGCGATCATAATAAGACGTCATTTTAAGAGCCGAAAGATTTCACCGGGGCTCGTCGTTAATTCGCGCTTTGGCGCTTTTATGCCCGGCGTTTTTCGTCGTTAGGGAAAATTGATGGGAATATTCGCGCGCGTTTTAGGCTGGCCAATTTTCGCAAAACTGCACTGTAAATTTTAATCAGCCTTTTAGATTTTTCAGGCCGTTTAAAATAAAAATTCGGCCACTTAGCTGCGTGTTGTGGGCTTTATTGACAATAGCGCCGATTTCCCACGGTGTTATTTATTTGGAAAAACGCGTTGTCAGTCGAGTTTAGGCTAATTCCTCTAGTTAAAACGCACAAAATATTCTAATCCGTCCAGTAACTACAATAACAAACAATTCACCCACTGTCGAAATTTTCTCAATAAACATTCCACTCCATCATCGCCTCAATGAATAATTCAACCCACAAAAAAACCAGAAAATCACTATCCCCCTTTAACAATAGAAAATAAATCCAGCTCGCCACTCACCACAAAGAATAAAGAAACAAAAAAAAAAAGAGTCCCGATCTCTCTCCCCCTTCAAAAGTTCCGCAAGATTCATGGGGGAATGTAAATCCGTACAATGTTTTTACGGTTTCGAGAATTTGCGAGCCGCGCGTTTTCTGGACCATAAATCCTTTACTAACTTTGCGAAACTGGCAATAACCTGCGAGGATCCTCGCGTTGCGCGTACCCAAGTAGCCGAGTTATCTAATCGTTAATAAAAAATCAATCTTCGCGCGCGCGCCGGAGTAAAAAGTGCGTAATAACAGCGTCAGCCGTACGTGATACCCTTTTTTTTCTGGAATCATTAGATAACATCGGGCATTTTCCTCCTTTCGAGATGAGGCAGGTAGATATAGGCGAAAAGTAGCGAAAGCAGAACGGTTTTGTTTATCAAAACTACACAGTCCGGAACCCCGTCGGTTATTATCCCGACTAATCCTGCGCAATAACGATCTCAGGTATAGAGCCGTCCTCCGGAAATTTTTTCATCAATAATTACACACCGGCTTATGTTGCGCGAAAGCTCGGCGAGCCTATAATCGCCGGTCAGGCTCTGACCTCTGGGTAAAAAAGCCGATCTCATCTGCTCGTTTCTCTCCCGACAAGCGCCCTTCTACATACCTCCTCGTATCGATAAAAAAAAATCGGCGATTTCACCTCGGGCAGGCATACATATACACACAGGCGAGATGCACTGCGCGACGAGTCCTTGATTTCGAATTCGGCCGCGTCATTAAAGGCGCACTGGCCGCTTCTATATATTCTCCTCGTTGCATCGCTCGCTCAGAGAAAATATGCAGCTGTTCTTCTGCATCTGTGTATACGTGCCTATATACAACACAGCGAGCCGGCGATGCAGAGCTGTATATACATGTGCACCCCGCGGGTGAAAGTCAAACTAATTACGGGCCGCAAGAGAGGCAGCTCCTCTCCGCTCTTGCAAAATGTGTAGCAGCTCTGTGTATATATATTCGTGCAAGTAGGAGACGTTGTCCGGAACTGGATTACGCGAGCGAATGGATGTGTGTATATATATGGCGTAAGTAGCGCCGAGCGATGCGCGTCCTGTGTAATAAGCCCTGAGAAAAACTCGCCGGGCGATGAATAAGAGAGCAAGAGAGCCTCTGCTTTGCTCGGCTAACGAGGCACTTTGAGCTGCACTACTGCATCATTCTCTTTATGAGCGCGCGCAAGCTAGCGATTTAGATTAAGTTGCGTTATGTGCGGCGGGTAGGTCAGAAGCGCGAGCTCCTTTTCTAGACCGATCGCCAACCGATTCCCGAGCGGACCTATTTTTTTTTGCGATCTTGGAGGTATAGTTGAGGCTGATTCCTTTTACTTTCACAGTGGAATCGGTTGGGTAGAAGACAAAAAGAGATCGGTTCGAATAAACTAAGTCTCCGGCGACGATCGGCGCTAATCCATACCGATCCCCCAGCGCGTCGATTAATAAATTTCTTTTCGACTTTCCATGCCAACTCCGCTATGCTAAGTGCCTAATGTAATTAAACACCTGTGCGATCGCGCTGGCAGATCGGGGAAAAATCTAGACGTGGCGTAAGCTCGCTCGCTGTCATAGAGCCAGGCGCGCGCGTGCGCATGTGTGAAATAAAGTCTGAGAAAGGATGCATTCCTGCGTGAAAAGTAAACGCGGCTTAGGGAAAAACAGCGCGCCTCGGCATGGAGATATGCGTATAATAAAGCCGGGTTTTTGCCGCATTAATTAATTTTTCCGCGGCCGGCTCGTCTGAGGAAAAATCGGTTTTTCTTAACATCCGGCATGACGAAGGGAAATCTCGGAATAAGTGCGCAGCATCGTGCGAAGAGTGTGTGGATTGCTCGTTATATAATTAGGTACTAAACGCAACTTTTGCATTATGATTTTGAAAAATATAGATGGGTCTGTCGATAACGATTTCTTGTGCGCCAGCTGCGAAATCGGTATGACAGCGTCATTAATTAAAGATCGGTTGGTAATGGAAAATAATTTATTTATCAAGTCACTTGGCACATTGGATAGACGATATAAAAAATAAATAATACATGGATTTGACACTTAATTATCTAAAGTTTATTATTGTACTACTGCTTTCTGATGCTCGAATACACATAGCTGAGCTGCTCCTTTTTTCTTTCGTATTCCTTCTGCAGTGCCCTTAACCTCTCGGCCGCCCTAGCTGCACTTTCCTTATCATTCAAAATCGCTTCTACGTCCTTCTCAGTTACCTGCAGTTTTCTGGCAAGGGCAGGTGGTAAGTTAAAAGTCGAGAGAATATTCCGGGCCTTATCAATATTGTCCTTTTTGAAATTCTTGGAAAGGGTCTTGACGGTCGCCTCTAGATTTTCGATTTTAGACAGAGTCTCAGCAGTAGTACTAGCCTCCGTAGTAGTAGTCGAAGTAGTAGTCGTAGTAGTAGACGTAGTAGTCACCGGCTCAGCGACCACAACCGCTATATTATTACTCTCCTGAGCCTGAACCGTCTCCTCCGGCAACGCAGTCACATTTCCCTCCTCCACGACTTCGTCACTTATCCTCCGATACACATTCTGGACCACTGGCGGAGCTGTCTCCGTCACCGCGGGCGTCTCAGCTAAATGGTTACCTCCGGGTCCCTCAATATGATAGCTATAAGAACCATGAGGGCTCCAGGACTGTACCCAGGCCTGCACGTGGCTGAGGTCCTTCTTCTTGCTGTTGGATTGGCTAGCCTCGGGCCAGCTCGCCACCGGCTTGGCCTGGATCTGCTGCTGGATGCTGGTTACTCGCTCTGTGAGGGACAGGCAAAAGATTAAAAGTCGGTTTGTTGTGGGGATAGGAATAGAGGCGAGCTTGCCGATTTAACGACTTTTTTGCGGAACGAGTTTTTAATTAAGCTGCCGAGAGAGCCTGGAATTTAATGCCGGAGTGTTGATGAGCCAGCGTTTTACTTTTGTCTGCGCGGGCGAGAAAGTGGAGCAAGGTTGAAATTTTAGCGGGTGTGTTGACGCGATTGTTTTTTTTTTTTAGAAATCTATCGGTTTTTTTATTAGAGTCTAATGTTTGGTTTTTTAATGTGGTTCGGGATTGCGTAATGGTTTCCTCGGCTCATTAATTTTTCGATACTTTAAATACCGATCCCGTTTGTCTTAACTCGTGTCAAGGTGAGCCGCGTTATTATATTACCAAGTAATTTAACGACATAATTTATTGAATTTCAGCTCGTAAATATTTAAAACAGACCGCCAAAAGTGCATTATCGACATTAATTCAAAAAAACATTCAAAAAAGAAAAGGAAGGTAACTTTAAAAACAACAATCAGCTTTCTAAAAAGAAAACAAAATTAGCAATCTCAAAGTAAAATAAAGCTTCGATCAACGCACGCGAGAGAGGTGATAGAACGCTCTGGAAGAGAGCATCTTTAAGTTTCACTTTTACGGAATGCCAGCGCGCGCGCTTTCATCTTTTTTCGCGCGCGCACGTGTGCAGTGTGTAACTCGCCAGAGAAGGCCCAGAGAGAGAATCATCAAGACACGTAAGCAATTAATTACGCATGAAATAAGCGTTCACCTGCGAGTGCGCGCGCGCGAGAACGAAAGGGAAGGTACAGACGGCAGATTCTCTTCCTGGTCGTAAAAAGCCAGAATTGGCAAGACGAGAAAAGCGTCTTTCTATGACTAACCTGCTGCAGCCTCGGCCGCCTGGGTATCAGCCTCGGTGAACTGGTTCAGCCGTGGATCTAAGAGTTCTGAGGTTGGGGCATTGAGGTCTGGCTTTTGGTCTTCCGGTTGATGGAAGGTTTCGGTGGGTTGGTTTTGAGTTGGTAACAGAGTGTTTTGAGACTGTTGTTGTTGCTGCTGTTGCTGCTGCTGGAGGATGAACTGCTGTTGCTGGAGGGCAAGTTGGTTCTGAATCTGTTCGGTTGGGACTACGACTGCCACGTAAGAGCCTTGAGTCGCTGGTAAGTAGATGGTTGTCAAGTCGTCTTCATTGTCAGTCTCATCCTCTATCTCCACCGGCTCCACCTGCTCCTGTTCTTCCTCTACCTTCCTGTTCTTGTACCAGCTGAAGAGCGAAGCCCAGAATCCAAGATCGGCATCGGCAGGCTCACTCAAAGCTACTGTTTCAGCTTCCGGAGTAGCTTCCGTGGGTGGTTCCTCGCTAGTCTCGGTCTCGGTCTCGGTCTTGGAGGATCCCCAGATTTTCGACCAGAGTCTTCTGAAGAAACCAGGGTTCTCTTCTTCTTCCTTCTTAATTGCTCTGGCAATGATGTCCGTAGCCTCATTCTGCTCCACATTCTTCAAATTGGCTACCTGCTCCTGGTCTGGATTCGGCAGGAGAAAAGCCAGACCTCCCAGATCGTCAAAGAAGCTAAGATTCAATGGCTCCTCCGTTGTTGTATTATCACTATCGGTCTCATCAGGAGTGACCTCACTGCTCGTCGTTTTCGTCGCATCAACCGCAACCTGAGACTCTACCTGAGACTCTGCCTGAGACTCTGCCTTCACCACAACAGGCTTAGTCTTAACTATCTCAGTCTCAATAACCACGGGCTTCAAATCAATACCCTCATACTTATGAATCTTCCAAACCGGATGACTGCTGAAATTAAAATTCTTGTCGATCCCAGCAGCCTCGAGAAGCCTGGCATTCTCCTCCGAAAGCAGCGGCTCGATCTCAGGCTCCGAGGACGAAAACGGCCAGATGCTGCGAGGCTGGCGCTCGCTCGGCAGAGCCGTGCCAGCTCCGAGAAGCGTTGCGCACGCTAATGACAGCCATATTACCTAAAATGAATATTTTAACGGCAATTAGTCCACGCTTTACTGCCATTCCTTTTTTTCTCTCTCCGCTAGCAATGCAACATCCTCGATCTAACGATCCGACCTTATTCCGCGCTCTCGTTTACTACCTTCGAGCAATCGTGGATAATTATTCCGGCTTAAAAACGCTAAACGCGGAGGCGAGCGCTGAATCCACGAAAAAAAAAATCGAAACGAAGAAATCGTAATTTAATTCGAGACGAGTATAACCCTCCGCTGATGGACAGGCGGAAAAGCTCTCTCAATCCCGATAATAAAGTAGCGCGGCGTAAAAGTCCAGCCTTCCCACCGCTCAGCCATCCGAACCGACATTAACTTTTTCCACTAGCGCCGAAATCCTGTTATTAGCCCCGCGAATGCATATTCCCCGGCTCTCCATTTGCATGAAGCGCGCGCGCGCGCCTAATTATTATTACATTACCACGGCGAGGCGCCTGCCGTGGCAGAAGCCATCAGCGCGTCAAAAATGATTTGCCGCTCTCCCAGGCCGAGAAAAGCATTCGCTTCTGCAGCGCAATCTCTTACTGAGGATTGCGATTTTACGACTCGGCCATTTCTCTCTCTTTCTTCTCGAGTGCTGCGTTCGAGCTAACCGATTCTTTCTTTTTCTCTTTTTGTTAACGGGCTAATCGACGTAATTGTTTGCACCTTAAACCGCTTTGGGAATTAATATTCGCTCGGTTTTCCGTTTCGGACTGGAGTTATGTACGAAATCGGTAAGCGAGACGAAACTTTCCTTTTCGAAATGCGCGCGAAAATTTATACATTCGAGGTTTTCAATTTTTTTTGCAGGCGGATCGATTTTACGCGAAATAACGTTTATAGGCCGGGGATTAATAATTCATGAGGTATTCTCGCGATGAGATTCCGCGTAATGCTAATTGCTCGCTTCACATAAATATCTATATCGCGAAACCCGAGACTTCTAGTCTATCAGACGCTCCGATATTTTCGTAAGATCTTTAATCGAAACAGGCACAAATATAGTTATAAACACGTAAAAGCCGATCCGATCTCGAGCCCGACCCAATAAATCACTTCGAAACCAGCCACCATGCAACAGATCGAATACTCACGTATTTTAACATCTCTGAAAACTCGAGCCGAACACACAGAAAAACGGAACTGACACTGGCTTCCAGAACGTTTGGCGATGCACTGATGCACCGACCTTCGGACCCAAAACCTTAAATAGGCGAGTTTTTCGGCAAGGGATATACACGTGCCGTTACCTGGGCTAGTCCCTAGAGAGCGCCGGAATTCCTAGCTGCACTCTCCGAAAATGGCCTGCGCATTAGCTGTTATCGGGAAAGCGGCACGAGTGCGCGATCGGTTAAGAATTTTTGCTTTCACGCAAAATGAGTTGAAAATTAGGATGTTTTTGATGACGAGTTCGTGGGACGCTCGAGGCTGTGTTGGCGATGTGGTTAATTATACGGTTAGTTTGTATTTATAGAGGCGCGTTGTTGGAATACAGTAGCGATGACGATAGTAGGACCTTTTCGATTCAATTTATTTCGATGACCTTTCGAATGACTCAGCTGGAGAGTTTTATTCGAAATAATAATAAGGATTGATTTTTATCGGGGTTTGCTCCGTAATTTAATTTGAAGTGAATTAAACTAAATGAAATATAAAAGGAATAATTCGAAAATCACTTAAGGAATAAAAGTGAAAAAATAAAAGAATACTGTCTTTTCTATAAAGAGTAAAACTTATTAACAAGTTTGAATAAAAGTCATTGTATAAATCTTCGTGTTCCATTTTTTGCAGATTTTGTGATATAATCTATAGACGAATAAACATTATTGCAAATAGCAAATAGGGCAGACATTTGTGCAGAATGATTCGTGCATCCAAATTCACATATTTAGTTAATCTATATTAACATCTATAAGGAAAAATAATTAACAGAAATTCGTATAAAATAAACCTTTTGTTGTTCAAAGTAGTAATAAATAATGTATAGTCTGATGAACACTTTATTCACGACAATAAAACTTTTTGCTTTATTTATTTCAAATTAAAAAAGAACATTATTTATTTTCTTTAATTTTTAATAAATTATTTATAAATAAATTATGTAATTATAATATTGTATATTAAATTAGCAAACTACTAAAAAATAAATATTACCAAGAACGTATGTCAATGAACTAGAAACGGTGTAATTACTTCATGAAATAATCATGTAAACTCTAACCGTTGATTTATTTTATTATATAAACCATTCTTCATCCTTTCTGCCTATATTTTATAACATTACAAATTTTCAGTCATAAAAGTCATAACAAAAGTTGTTAAATCCATAATATTTATAATAGAATCAAAATAGTTGTTAAATTATTCTATCGAAGAAATGAAAATCAGTTATCATTGTATTCAAAAGCATATCAGCATTCCATAGTCTAGAAATCTCAAAACTTCTTTCATCATTATACACACATATACCAGTATATATAGAGTATATCCTTAAGCAATAAACAACGATTTCACGAGCTCGCTTATACAGATTCGTACAGCGGTCAAGTTCGCAAAGCCAAGCGAAAACGTCACGCACACTTGTCAAATAAATCGGATTCTCAAAGAGCCGCCGTATACGCAGATTTCACTCATTCATCGAATTCCATTAGCGGAGACATCATTTCCCCTTTATCGCACCTATCAATCCAGAATGCCTGCTTGTTTCTCGGGAATTCCAGTGAGATAACGTTGAAAACTTTAAATAATTGCACAAACATTTCACATTACTATTTATTTGCTAGAAAAATTATATTTATTATACAAACTGTTATGTATTATTATTACTATCAAATCAGATGTATTGTATTACGGAAGGAAAACTTATTACATTTTTTGAATTATAATGTAATGAATAGACTATTATTCTATCGGAAACGAATTACTTTTACATTTTTATAATTTATTGGACAATCAAATTTTAGAAAAAATTGATTTACGTATAATTTAAGTGATAAATTTATTAAATGTCTTCTTTATTTTTGTGCAAATAAGTGTATAATTGCAAAGTGCTATTATTATAAGAGTTAATTACAATAGCAATAAATCAGTAAAATTATTTTTCAGAAATTATACGACCTAAATGTATGTAGAGTGTTTATTAAGGAATAAATATATTCCTTCATATAAATCAGCTTGATTACAATTATTTTGCAGACAATGAACTTCATTTATGATACTTTTATATAATAATTATTTAATTGTTGTTTTCTTTTATTTTAGAGAGTGCATTGCCTCTTATACACATAAAATATAAAAATTGAAGTAATTAAAAATATAAAAATGAACACAGTCTTATTGCAAAATTGTTTTACTGCAGTTTTTCATTAAAAATGTTTGTAATAGAAGCTGAATGATTAAAAAACATTTATTATATTTCAAAATACGTATGTCTAAATATAAAAATAAATTATTTAAAATCATACTCAAATGACTATTTTTGCTGAACTTTTTGCGCGTAAATTTACGGTTTATTCAAAAGTGCAAATGTAGTATTTAGTATGCACTTCAACAATAACAAAAATTATAAATAACCCAAATTTGACTAGCAATGTATTGGATAAATTTCATTAATACAGTTAAGAAAGTCAGCAGTTCTAATTCCAGTTTTAATATCGTTTCAGAATTAACGAAACTTGAATGTTAATACACAAAAATTAAAATTTACTCGGATTTATTGAAGAAATTTAATCGTTATAAATATATCTAATTTTATTGAAACATTACTTAAATTATGATTGAACTCAGGTATAAGACCAAATTTTTAAAAAAATAATATTGTGCTGTCTACATCTTTTTAATCAAAAAATTAAGTTAAGCTTTCTGCTTAATAGATCATGCCTATTAAAAATACCACCAATTTAGAAAGAATTAAATTAAAAATTAAGTTCTAAATAATGCAGCATTCTTCTTTATAAAAATAAGAAGTAAGCAAAATAAAGTGGATGCAATAAAAGTAACATTTGATTGCTAGGTATTACTTTTAAAAAATTATGTAATTTTACATTTCGATTGATTAATGGTAATCCATTCAATTTATCCAATCAACCAAGTGCCTTCTGTAAGAACGAACACATTAGATTTGATTTTCTTAAATAACTTCATATCACCACTATAAAGTAATAAATAATATTCTTATAATACATAAAAAAATATTATTAATAAAACATGTCCCGAATGTGTACTCTGCAGAACTCTGAAAGGAGTGAGAAATTGAAACAAAATGAAGCCTTACCCAACTACTTGAATTCATTATATATGACAAATGTCATAATAATACTGAGTCCCTTATCCAAATTTATAAAATTTGCTTACAGTGGTGCATGCACTTAATATTCCATCCACTTGATTATTTTTATCAATAGCATTAATTATAAAATTAGAGTACATTATTAGATCAGTAAGCGTAAGGCATCCCCTAACAAAACAATTTGTAATATGTGAAAGTAATATAGTCAAATATTCAATCGTGTAAATTTAGTAATTCACTTTAAAAATTAATACACGAAAACATTTTTATTAATATTATAGTTAAATTATTGTTTAATATTTTAAAATTAAAAAAATAATAAGTAAACAAATTTTGTATTAACATTTATGGAAAACAATAGAAATAATCTTAGAAATATTTAATTACAATTCAAAAAATAAAAATTAATACAAATTTTTTAAGATAAATATCTTAAGAGATTACTAACATCGGTATTCCTTCAAAAATCTTATTTTGCTACTGTCGATACTTTATCATTATACTTTATCATCTAACTACGATCAACGATATATCTTTTGAAAGTCACATGTACCAAAAAATTCTTCCTTTTTAAGTGTCGGTAATACCAACTGAGTAAGGATCAAAATACCGATCCCCGGTCCGAGTCGGAGATCGGAGCATCCTTTCACTTTCACCAAACTTTCATGCAACGAAAGAGGGCGCTACATTCTTTTGTCAAAATGATTGTTTTGCAAGTGACAAATTTTATTATACCTAAAAAATTTTTGTCAATAAATCTAATAACTATATTTATTTAATAATTATTTAAAAAGTTTTAATTATTTTTAATGCGTTTAGATAAAGAAAAGAATTTCAGAAATTATAGATCGATGTAACAAAAACATTAAGATAAAAATAAGTAAGTATTCGTTTCATTGTATTATATTTTTTGTTTGTATGTATACACGCTTAAAAAAATTTAATAAAAATTATTTCGATTGAAACATACTTTCTGTTATGCCAAAATAAAACTAATTTTGTTGAAAATATACCATACTTAAACTACAATAAAATAAGCTTCTTTACTCTATCAACACAAAATTTATACATAGTTATTTTTATTGTAAAGCCAAGCCTTGAAACTCAACTAATCAATCCATTATAAAATGTTTAATTAATACTTCCTGTTTTAAGTCCAAAACAAAATATAAATAACACAATTATGTCATCTTTGGGTTTAGAAAATTTCTGCAAGATATTTTTTTTAAGAAGTGCATAAAGCAGTCAAACTAGTTGCTTAAAAATACTACTAGCACATGCCACATTCCTTCACGGAACGCCCAATTCATTAAAATATTTTATGATAATTTCTAAACATTGTTCAATTAGTTTAATGCCCAATATATTTTACTATATTTTAAATTTAAGAATGCACTTATTTTCAATTTTATTTTACTACGTCGAACAAAAAATTTTGCTCCGATTTTTTGTCCGAAATAGCTTTATATTTACCATTTACTTTAATCCTTACCTATTACACTGCAGCTATTAAATAAGAACAGTAACAATCTCATTACAAACGAGACCGGCCCGACCCGGTTCAAAAAACTTTAATCCGAGCAACAGGTTTCCGCCGCATCCGATGAACTAGTTTACCGGTTTCGTCGCGATCGGCGCGACAAGTCCGTCCGCATTTTCTTGCCCCGGTAATGACATAATCCACGCGTTACAACTTAATACCCGGCAATTTGAGCAACAAAGAGCGCCGCGTGTCGAGCAGCGCCCGAAAACGAGGCTGTATTCCCCGCAAAAGTCCCGGCTAAAGGTTGAGAGGATCATCCTCTCCGGCATATCGCTACGACAGCGAACGCACCTTTCTCTTTCCTTTCCTTCCTCCGGCACTTGTTCTAGCCACTTGTTGCTGCCGGCGCCGTTCCTCGACTTCCGGTGTATCTATTCTGATGCCGCGGGTCCGCTAGCTTTTCTTTACTTTGTGAAAAATGGTAATGATGTGAAGTAACGCGAGCGCCTCGGTATGGTTCGGCCGGGTAATAACCGAGTTGCGCTTAAAAGTTGGGCTGGGAATATAGGTAATGTTCTACATTTTTTTGGGATGGTTATTTATTTATTAATATTGGGGCTTGATGAAGGTGTGTAATTATGGTTTTTTCGCGGTTACGTTGAGGCTTTTTTTTAGGGATGTGTATAATGCGTGTTGCGGGTCAACAATTTACAGCTTGTCGTAAATTGCGATGTTTAGAAGTTTTGAGGTTATGTAAAAGTGGACCGTCCGATGTTGTTTTGATTAAGCTAAACGTTGAGTAAACCGTGTGGTGTTTACTAAAAAAATGTTGCTAACAACATTTTTAGACACTCCTGCGGACGCGAGTGTAAAAAGTTAACTTTCGAACACTTTTATGTACAATAACATCATCAAATTATGATGATTTATGAAGTACTTGAGAAAGAAACATCGGCATAAGATTTAGTTTTGCAAGAGAAAACATTACTTTCTCTCAAGGACGCCATCTTTTAAATCTCGGATATCTATTCCTGAAAACTTCTGCGAACGATGATATAAGTTTAAATAATGTTTTGGCGCTCGGCATCCGATCGAGCAAGTAGATAAACGCCGAGTTCGGTAAGACCACTCCTTAATGAATTTTCCCGATCGTTGTAAAAATAAATTAGCGTAGTTTTGAAAATTTATGAAGTAAATTCAGAGACGATCGCGCATAAAATACCTCAAAGCTTAAGCACACGCTGCCCACGGATTACATAAAATATGAAAATTTCGCGGCGAACATCTCAATGATTATGTGACGTTTAACACGGGCCTTAAATTTTCCCAACACCTGAATGACATTTTTATCGAACCTCCAGCCAGAAATTAACTCCGTCTTGGTACACGAAAATTATTTCCTCAGAATAACGAGCGCCTGTGTTTTTCTTTTCGGTCTCATTAAAAAAGAAGGCTTTCCTACGCGCGGCGCTTTGGAAAAAAGCACCGCATCATCATGAGCCTCATCAGATTTCGAGCGAGTCGCAAGGTGCTAGGATCGCCGTGACATAATGGGGATTCGAATTGAAAGGGCCCTGGGAGCGAGGCGAGCGATAAAAGAAAAGCAATTTGAGCGGGCCATCGTTAAAAGAGAAAGAAGAGAAAAAAGTAATCGAATAATTCATCTCACGGGCCTGTTGCATAAGCTTTCGGCTAGAGAGGGACGAGCTTAAGGCGGACATCGGTACGGTAAGACAGAAGCGGCGTGATATTAGATGCTTATCTAGAAATGCGCAGGCGTTGCGCCAAGTGTAAGAAGAGCGTGTCTTTCTACTCTTCGAATTTTTCCCGCCACCTGCATACATAGTCTACGTGTTGTCAGCCGATATATATGTATATATACACAAGAGCAGATCGTCCCGCTATACTACGGCATTACGTCAGCCCAGAACATAGGCACACAGGCTCTAGAGCCGGGGACGAAGTAGGTGACCGGTAGATATATATACACGGCAGCTCGAGACGCTACCGGGTGAAAGCAAGGGTCAGTCTAAAGGCCACGCAACGCTCTCTCGCTTCTAACGCTCCGAGCATCCTATAAGTATATACATCCTCCGCCAAGCGGAGATTTCAATGCTTAACTCTATGTATATACCCAAGGCGAACGCTCGAGAATCGTGAGGCTCCGGCTTTCTTCCAATTTTCCCTTCCATCGTTCTTCCTTCTTCTTTTTTTTTTGCCGCTACGAAGATACCTCTTAATTGAGACGCTTTTTCGCCGCCTTTTTTGCCGGCTGTCGCTCGGATGGATTAGCCGTTCCTAATGCGCGCTTACGACCTTGTCAAGACGGATGAATAGAAGCTGTGGCTTGTATAGCTTGAAAAGAGACTTCAAGATCGTGTCGAGCTCGTTTTCTGTATGCGCTTCGCGTGTTAGGCTGCGATTGAGACGGTTTCAGAAAAACTTTATGATCTTGTGCTTCAGATGTAGCTTCTTACGCGCCGTTGCGTAAGCTTTCGCGCGAGTTCGGTTGCGTATGAGTGTAGAGTCGAGGAATTAATAAGTTGATTTAATCTATGAATAAACGTTTTGAGGTGATTAATTTTTGGGTGTCGGGATGATGAAAAAAGTTTAATTTATTGATAGTTTGAGGAAAAAATGTTGATAGCGATTTTCGAGTAGAAAGCTGGGCATATGAATTTCAAATATTTTGGCAACTTTATTATATATGTATGATAAAAAAATATATGTTAAGCAATAAAATAACTCCATCAACTCTTTCTAAAAATAGTACCAAGGAAGTCACATTACACCAATCCATATCCACTCCGACCGTCTCTCAACAACCGAGCTTTACTATTCAATAAAAACAATATATGATGCAAAGCAAATTTATCGATTACTCAAAAATTACGACGAACTAAACTCCCCGGGTTACAGAACCGCGGAAAAGCCGAGGAGAAAGTATATAAAGGAAAATTTTAATATCCACGAATGAAGTCAATTATCTCACACCCTACGTCAAAGCGCGCGCCTCGTAACTTTCTACAGAAATTTCTATTAGAAAAAACACGATGCTCGTCCACCTCCTTTTTTTTTCTTCTCGAAAAATGTAAATTCTCCAAGACAGCCCGAGGTGCGTGCGCTGGGAGAATCCTAAGCGTATATTTCAATTCGTAGACGCTCTTTCACTCGGCGCTTCATGATTTACATACATCCTCTAACCGCTCTAACGATACATTCGCATAAATCGAAGATATTTTCTTCTCTCGAAAACATCACACGGAAAGCTACTCAGCTTATATTCGCGATAACGGAAAAGAGCGCTTGGAAATTGTAAATTTTCACCTTTGTTTGAAAATCCTGAATACACAGAAGAAACGTTACGCGCGCGCGTAAAG
This sequence comes from Eupelmus urozonus, assembly GCA_900480035.1. Classification (NCBI taxonomy): domain Eukaryota; kingdom Metazoa; phylum Arthropoda; class Insecta; order Hymenoptera; family Eupelmidae; genus Eupelmus; species Eupelmus urozonus. Next base: position 98,971 of record UELX01000018.1, read on the forward strand.
CCGGCAGGTTGGATGACGTATATTTTGAGCTTAGCTTCGTAACGCGGTGTTACAGAGAGTGTGGGGGCGATACCGAGTTGGCAGCTATATGGAAGCAGGAAGACGGCGGCGCTCGCACGTGTCGAGAGAAGCTTGTAAACGATATATACGCATCTAGGAAGCGGTAGTGACATCGCGTCGCTGCTTTGAAAATTCGCGATAGCTTTCCCAGGGAGCGGATTGGCTATTGGTTTGAGTGTGGAAGGTGATGGGGAGTTATAAGTGAGCTTTTGGGATTGGTTGGTTTTTGATTGTGGTGGTTGGATGGGTGTTTTGTAATTTATTAGCTGAATTGATTTTCTGGGTGATGTGTTGTATACGTGATTAGTGTTTGTTTGTTTCTTTTTTTTTTAATAATAAGTAATGATTAATAAAAAATGTTGTTAATTTGATTATTGATATACCCACTTTCTAAGTTTCCTTCCAACATATATCCTAATGCATAATCATAAATTTTTACCGTTTTTTAAAAAAATGATCTTATTTTACCGATTTTAACGATATCATTTGACCGATCTTATTTTATCAGAGTAACGCGAGAAACTTTTAACTTTAAAGCAGTTTTTCTCAAAATTGAAGATCGTGCAGCTCATCCAAACCACAGCTGAGAAAAGTCGAAAAAGGCCGTCTTGATTGGCATCTGTCCCGCGCGAGGCTGACGGCCGACTAAAGCGCAGATCACGCGTTAAGATATCCTCCCAAGCCCACATATGTGCCGGTCGAAAAATATTTCACGTGAACTCACTTTCCATTCTTATCGAGCTCCAATCGAAACTTCCTCATATCCCCGCACAAAAGGTGCTTATACCGACATTTTTTCTAATCCGCCTCAAATGGCCAAAATGCCCACCGTGTCGCGAAATAACGGTCCAACCGTTATAACTAAATCACGCTAGAAATCACCAAAATAGAGTCGCATCATCCTGCTAGCAACAAAGCTGCCTATTTTTTATCGAACGAGGACACACCAGTCTGACCTTTCGCGCGTCGCACACATCTCCAAGCGCGACAGGCCACAGAGAGAGAGAGAGAGAACCGCGTCCGAAAAAGCGCCGTAATAAAGTTCGTGTGAAAGTTGCCTCGTGGCGAGTTGGCCGCGCTCAGAGGCATCTTCTCTCCGGCTTTGGCTTATCCAGCTCTCCCCCCTAAGCAGACGTGCGCGCGGGCGCAGATATATCTCTGTATAGAGCCGCGCTGGAGGAGGAAGAGGATCGTGCCAAGAAAATCGCTTTCGCTGCACCTCCTGGCGATGACCAACGATGCCCCCGGGGCAGGCTCGATAAATTATAAAACGCTACTTTCCATTGTGACTTTCCACGCGCGCAACATCGTCACCTCTATATCTTTCCCTCGCTCTTTCTTTTTTTTTCGTTAAAAGATAGTGAGAGAGAAGTTTGAAAAAAAAAAAAATGAAAAAGTAACAAAACACTTTCCCCGCGACGTCTCCAGCCGCTTCTTTATTATACTAAAGCCAGCCCGCGCGCTACGCGTCTACTACGATATTACATAAAGCTGTAAAAGAAACGTCTCTCTTTCTCCGGCAACATCTCCCCCAGAGCGCCTAACCAGCGGGCCCCGTCTAAGAGAGAATTGCGTTTGCGCGCGCGCGCAGAGACGCGCTTACACGCAGTCCGATGTCGAAAAAGGAGGAAGTTATTACGAGCCTAGGCTCTATACGCAATTGCGTCTTGAAAATTGAAAGGACAATTAGAGAAGGAGCGCGCAAGTGGCTCATCCTTCGAAAGCGAAGGAGGAGAAACCGCGTCTCTATACACGAGAGGATCTTCGTGAGGCTCTCTCCCCCCTTTATCGATTTTCACCTTGCTGATTTACGTTGCCCGGAGATCAGTGAAAGTATCCTCAGCGCTGGAGGAGCCCGGATTCTCGGAAGCTTCTCGAAATGAATTTTTTTTATTGTCCGCTCATGAAACGTTAGCTGCTGTATAGCCGTGTTTTTCAGTTTCTTTTCCGCTCCTCTCTCTGTGTGTACGTGCGCGCTTTTTTATTTATGCGCGTTTAAACTCTTCCCAGAATTATTCACCTTTAGAAACTTCCGATCGAAAGTTGTATAAGCTCGGGAGAGCCTCGGCCGGGGCATTAATTTCGAAACGCGTCGCGTTCCTCGCTCTCTCGAGGATCGATAATCAATATCAACCCGGAAGCAGATGAGACTCTTCTCGGCTTTCTATACACGCCCGGTCCGTTTTACAACGACGGTTACGCAAGAGATCAGCTGGACCAAGAGCTGTACTCTGTATGTATACGATTCGCTTCGGGGGGGGAGGTGATGAAAGGATCAAAGGTGCGGAGATAGCGGTGTGAGTGTGGAATAAAGAAGGCAGTGAGATTTTTTTTTTTTTCGTGTTTATGTAAAAAAATACATAAAAAAGCTTTATTTCGCCACCGTTTTCTTGCAAAAAATAGGTATAAAAAAAGGTTGGTTCGCAGTCCGCCCTCTGCCGGGCTCGCCACTGTGCCTGCGAGCCCCGCGAGGCCGGGCTGCTATCCCTGACGCATATCATCGTCTTCATCGTCTTCCTCTATGATTGTCGGCCGACGGTCTCTCGGCCATCTTGATAATTCGCTCGCATTAATATAATACAGTCGCAGAAGGCCTGCCAGCACGTTGGCTGTCTTTGTCGTCGCGCGCCTCGCCTGGCATACTCTCCTTTTAAAAAATGGTTCGGATCTTCTTTAAACTCGAAGGTCGCAGCTGGGTTTGTCTATCTTACAACGGACTATCTCGCCTCACTGGATAATGTCTTGTGTTTCATATGTTTCATCTTTTGATGCTTGAGCAGTGTTGGGTTGTTGTGCTTGTGTTGTGGTGGGCGGAGAAGCCGGGAGGAATATTGCTGGTTGGTAATTGACTAGTAGGGGCCTGAGCCTCCTGGGGGTCCGTAGTTCGAGCTCGGGCCGGATCCGCCGGATCCACCGCCGATGCTGCCACCGCTGATGCCACCACCGGAGCCTCCGTGACCACCACCAATACCGCCGCCAATGCCGCCGAGACCACCGTCACCGCCGCCGATTCCGCCGATACCGCCGTCATGGCCACCGCCGATTCCACCTCCGATTCCGCCGATTCCACCGCCGATGGCTCCGCCGCCACCTCCCTCCTTCTGTAATGTCAAAGTTAGGAGTGGGTTAATTGATTGTTCGGGTGCTTTTTACCGACTGATGGGTTGATGATTTTATTGGCTCTAATTGAGTCGTTTGTTTCTTTGAGTAATTAAATTAAAGTGAAACTAGTCTTTTTTTTCTATTTTTAAATGGTGCCATTGAAATTGTAAGCTCATTTCATGTTCAAGGCTTTAATATTTTAATCGTTTTAAGACATGATGATTAACAAAATCGTTGTGTTACCGACAGAGCTAAATGGGGGAATCCCCGTACTTTGTCATTCTACCATTTGAAATGAATATTCAAAGTCAATGCTCAAGTAACGAAAACAAGAATAAAATTAACAATTCTCACCTGGGTCTTGTATTTGATGAAGTAAACTTCGGGCTTGCTGGGCTGAGTGGGAGCAGCAGTGGGCAGGCTGAATTCAGGTGCTTCCTCGGGCTTCTTGACCAAGACGTAGATAAGAGTCTTCTGCTCGTCCTGGTTGATCTGGGGAATGACAGGCGCAGTTGGAGTGGGGGCAGTGGGTGCCTTGATGAAGATGATCTTGTAGTGCTTCTGGGCGGGTGCAGACTGGAAGGTGCGGATGGGCCTGTCTTCAGGTGCCTCTGGTGGGGGAACGTGGACGTAGATGTGCTTCTGGATGAGGGTGCCACCTCCGGCACCGCCACCGAAACCACCGCCGCCGCCGCTGCTGAATCCACCTCCGCTACCGCCGCTGCTGAATCCACCGCCGCTTCCGCCGCTGCTGAAGCCACCACCGCCGCCGCCGCTGCTGAAGCCACCGCCGCCGCCGCTGCTGAAGCTACCGGCGCTGCTGAAGCTGCCGCCGCTGCTGAAGCCACCGCCGAGTCCACCTCCGTGGCCACCGCCGATGCCGCCGCTACCTCCGTGGCCACCTCCAAAACCGCCGCCACCACCTCCTCCACCGATTCCACCTCCCGGGGCGCCGTAGCTGCCCGACGGGATGCTGGGCTGCTGGTAAGAGTAGCCTGCTTCGGGCCGGGCGTAAGCCACGGTCACCAGAGCCAAGATCTGCAACATTCACCAAACGTTTTTTCTTTACTTTCGTCGAACGCACTTTTCTTTTTTTTTTCGTTGTTGTGGTTTGTTTTTTTTTTTTTTTTTTTTTTTTGTTTGTTCTGAACACGGCGACAAGCAGCAAGTAGCTTCTTTAGAGACACTTTTTTCCAGGCCGCGCTTTTCCTTTTGACGAGTTTGAAAGTCGGATATGTGTTTATGTGCGTGAGCTGAGGTGTGCGTGATGTGAAGGAAGTGAAGAGATAGAAAATAGTAAAGTTTCAAAACTAGGACAGAGTTATTAAAGCTGAGAGATAAACTTAACACAATGTTTATTCTTTCTCTTTCGCACAGCTCTCACTAATTTGATTAAAATGAACACTCGACTTGGACTATTCTCAAAAACGAAACTTTCATTTTGAATCGCCCGTCGTAAAATATCTTCAGATCAAAATCCATCTTATCAAAATATTTCCAAAAACTTTAAGCAATCAAAAAACCTCAAAAAATCATCGCGACCAAAAAATTCCCAAAAAGAAAAGATAAGAAAATCAAACTCGAAATATCGGTTACTCGACCAATCAGACAAGAAGCTCGCGGCAAAAGAAAGAAGAGGAAGAAGAACGGAGCAAAAGGGAAAGGAGGAAGGAGCTGTAGAAGTGTGGGTTAAAACGAGAGAGAGCTGCTCAGGTGAGCGGGGCGCGGACTTACCATGAATGCCCTCATGGTTGCTGCTGTTCCTTGATTTGAGGACTGATGCTCCGTAGTTGTCTTGGGGCCCCCTTTTATACGGGCCCAAGACTCTCCCGGCGCTGCGGCGGCGGCAAGCAGCGGGGCCCCCCCATCACCTATGAGATGCGCGCCGCACCGAGAGCCGCGCGCGCGCGCCGGCCTATTGCAAATCTCTTGCTCCTCGTCTAGCTCGTGCCGCTTTCTCGTTCTCTTTCTCTCTTTCTCCTTCTCCGGATGGCTTTGGAGATCGGGGACCTCTCCGGCATACACGAATTTGCCTCCTCTCCTGCGGCTCAGCGACGTCCTCACCTTACGCGACGCATCTTTTTACTTAGCGATGAGGATTGGATTGTGAGTGTGTGGTTTTCGATGTGTGCGTATTTTTTTGAGGATTGGTGATAATGTTTCTTTAGTTTATGGAGATAGTGAATTTTAGAGATTTTTTTATTTGTTGTAGTTTTTAGTGGTTGTGGAGTTTCGTTTTTGGTAATCGGAGATGTTTGATGGGTAATGATGCGGAGGAGATTTTAGAGTCTGATTACTTTAATCGATCGTAAACTTAAATTATTGATTAAATTTTCAAACTTCAAATGACTACCTAATTGAATTTCGCTCATTGCTATCCGTCTGAATTAACTTAATTTACAGCTACTAATTGGAATAATTAAACCCTACTTTTTATTAACTCCAGGATGTTAAAATTTATCGCAAATACTTTGTACATTTTACAACGCAGCTCCTGACTAAGATTTAACATCGCTTATCCAAGTTAAAAGTGTCAAGTTACATAAAGACTATTCTCCATTCCACCAGAAAGAAAATACGAAAATTTATTATACTTGTAATCTAAACTGGTATAATGTATTTTCTAATGCGTTTCATTAAGCGAAAAAGAATCTTGTCCGGAATATTAGGAAAAGTCGCCGCTCAACGAGATACGTAATCATGATGTCTCTCCGTCGCTTCCTATTTAAGCTGCTTAAAATACAACTCCTCTTTTCATCTGTCGCCTCTTACTACCCATTGTCTGTTTGTTTACATTACCAAATTGAATCGCGAGGTACAATGTATATTCGAATTATCATTCTTACGAGACATCGGCTTTTAATTATGGTACAATTTTTTTTTTACGTAAGGATTAAAATTTACAGCCGTCTGTTCGCAGGTGGAGCGTTTAACGGGAAATATTGTGTCTGTGGGAGGTGATTTATGCCGAGGTGTCGAAGCCTGAAGAAGCCGCAACCTTACAAGGTCGACGGCGTTCGAGTAAGAATGCACATATGCGAGGTAGACGTGAGTCGTGATGTACAAATTAGCTGATAGAGTGGTTAATTTTTATTGTAGAGCTTGTTTAGATGATCGTTTTTCTTAAACATTGTATAATAAAGTTGATAAGTATGCAGTATTATAATTTAAGGTTTGAATAGTTAACTATTGATATTGGTTATACAGAAATAAGACTTTCAAAAACTTTTTAATTCGAAATTCAATTCTTCGAATAAATTCTATTGAATTTGAAACCGAGAAGGTTTTTGTGGGTGTTGTTTAGAAATCATGTTGTCTCCAAAAATCAAATTTGTAAGAAATTCGAATAAAATACAGAAAAAATGTGACATTGTGCAAAGAATGAAAATTTAACCGATTTCTTCACCGTACATTTATTCAACAGTTTTAGCTTAGAAATAAATCTATACACTCGATTACGAAAAAGTTCAGAAAGATAAATGACGAAGTGGTCAAATTACAATTTTGAATATTACTATTCGTGCCAACGCAATGATCGATCATATTTTAGAAATAAAACATTACAAACCTAAACGACTTTAAATCACTCATTCGAAATATTAATATTTTCAACATCGACAAAATGAATAGTTATAATTCCAACTTTCTTTCAAGTTAATTCAGTTATATAACAATAACACTGTTAAAAGCCGTCTAGTACTAATTGCCACTTGCACACACCCATTAGGTATATAGCTAAAACTAGATAATTATCCACCACAGACATCATACATACTAAGAAAATTTTCTATTAATAAAGTCTCTAGCAAATATATCAAATAAAAAACGAAAATAATTGTACAAATTACAAATTCAGTACATCGCTCCCGCATAATTCACCTCAAAAAAGAGCATCAACCGTAAAAAATGTATCAAAAACCTACTTGCTACTAAAACCTAATTACGATCAATCCCGAGCCGTTTTTCTATCCAAACTCCCAAACCATTATTAGATCTGCTCTGCTCTCAAAAGAAAGTAAAGTCCCACAATCATCCAAGAAAGCAAATCACAAAAAAGCCTTAATGAAGCAGCCAACCTAAAAAAATGATAAGCAATCACCTTTAAAACCCAAAAAAACTCCTCCGCTGAAGCGCATAACGGCAAGCTTTAAAATTTCATATCATTAAAAAGCCTCGGAGCTTTCCCACGCGGAATCATGCGATAATTATTTCGCGCTCATCCTTCTCTTATCTCTCTCTCCTCCCTCTTGCGAAACTCCGGGGAATCCCCCACTTCTCTCCCGAGGATGGCACCGGGAGGAACCGCTTACCGAGTAGGGGTCAGAGCCACTGCTCGAGAAAGGAGAGAGAGAGAGAGAGAGACACATTTGACCCGAATATTTCGTGCGGCGCGCATTTCGCTTTTTTTTTTATTTGGTTGCGGCGCGGATGATGTAGCTTAAGGGGGGAACCTTGAGAGGCCTTCGCGGAGGCTGTGCGGCAGATATCGTCGGGAGCTCGAAGTCAGCTGGTGGGTTTGCTGGCGTTTTCTTTTGGTGGATACAGTTTCGAGTTGAGAGAGTTTTTCCGGAGACGCGGGCGTAAGTTTTGAGAGCGTTCGAGTAGACACGTAGGAGATGGCTTCCGTAATTATGTATGTAGTTCGGTGTAAGTGAGGCGCGCGCGTTGTACAGTTTTCGAGAAGTGAAATGTCGTTTTTTTCAAAGTTGGTATATATGCGTTTTCTAGATTTGATTGCTGTGATGTTAGCGAGGACTTTCGAGTCGTGCTTCTGGGATGCGCGTTGGTTAGTAAATCATTTTCACGCTCACAACTATGTTAATCTATTCTCTAGTTTTTCTACGAATTCCGATAAATCCAACGCGTAAATCGTCCATAATTTTTTCAAAACGCATTTCGAATCATCCCACCTAAAAATAGAAACGCATAAAACTTTCGTCCTTAAAAATCGCATATTTATAGAAAATCGCACCATCAATAATCCAGAATTCTCGGGGACCCAGTTTGCATAACCGATCCTCTCAACCGGCAGTGCTTAATTAACTTTATCGGCCTGCAAGGACGTCCCCGCGATTTCGAAATCGCGGATAGGTATTTTTTGCGCGCTTCCACGAAGGTTAGAGACCGAAAAACAAGCGAAGCGCATCAGGCAGTGCGATCGCAGTCGGAGAGAAGGTAGGACTCGGGGCGATTAATCAAGCTGGCTCTGAATTACGGAAGGATAGTCGCGTGCGCGGCTGGTGAACTGTCGGGGCTATTAAAAATAATTGAAACAATTAGGAGAGCTGCCTTCGTCGCTGAGGTGGGGTTATGGCTGGAAATGCAAACAATCGCGACGCGTGAAGGATATACGCATTGAGAGATTGGATGTATAGGGACGGTCTAGTTAAATGGTTTAATGAAGGCTGTAATTTACGGTCATTTTATCAAGATGTGAGGATAAGTATTTGAGTATCTCTAAATTTTTTTTGAGAAATTTTTTATTTTGTTCATTTTGTTATAAAATTTATTGATTCGAGGAAAAACCTTCTATTGTCTTTTTAAAACGTAACTTGCTTTTTGTAAATTGACAAATTACCAAATATATAATTCTAATTTTGAACCAATCTATTAAATTTGGACACTTACGGCAAACATCATACTTTTTGTCACTATTGCATATTTGCCCTCGATATAACCAAAAATTATAGTAATTTCCAGTAGACTATTTTTCTCGGTGTAATAAAATAAAATTAGCTTTAAAACATATTCCTAAAATTTCTTAATGAATACACTGCTCTTTATAGCCGCAAAACAATGCAGCCATAATGATTAAAAATATCGAAAGATCTACACGGTTACATGAATATTGTAAATTGCGAAAATTTAACTGGCCGCATTGTTTTAACAATTTATAGTCAGTTCGTTATTACAAAGATAAAATAATAACTTATTTGCATTCGTTCGCGTCATACATTTCCAAATCTTTACGGTTAGCGAAAATGTTTGTGAATCCTTTTAACCATTATACTTTGGGTAAAATCATACTTAAAATAAAGTGACATAAACTGCCCAACATTGGGTCAACATCCAATTTCTGACTACAATAGGGTTCGGCGCGCGCACGCGAAACAGGAAGAAAAACACGTTTAATATTGTAGTCTGCCGAGCCGAAAATTTATTACTGCTGGGCATTATTGATTGCAAAACTGTTTAAAGTGGGAAAAACTCGTTGAAATTCCTTGCCATTGTAGCTTCATTACCGAGTTCAGAAACAAAACTGAAGCACTAAGTATTTCACTGCCCAATTAACCAATTACTCCGCTGTGTGTAATTCGCCAATTATTTCACAGATTTTAATGGCCGGTTTAGCGGATTGTTTCCGAGAACAAATCTCTCAATAAAGCACTAAAACATACAAATAACATCAAACTTCTCAAAATAATTCAGAAATAAAGCAAAAAGAAGCTAATAAAAAGCCAACTTTATACACGGACCGAAATAACTGTCCAAGATTCGCAAAATGAAAAACCGCGAATCAAGACATGCCAGCACAGAGTTGGGGTAGCTCAGACTTTCACCGTTTCATTATACTCAAAATTACGGCTACGTGCGCGTATAAACGCTGTTTAGAAAAGTTTAATGTTTAGAGCTCATTTCACGAAAAGCTCGCCGTTTATTATCCGACGCGCGAAGCCGCTACTGCGGACTCGCACGCGCCTTTTACCTCTCCAAACACCATGCTTTTGTTAAATAAACACGGAGCGGCTGCCACCTGTGCTATAGTTGGTTTTGAAGGCACTGTTTGGATTATCGGTGAGTTTTTTGGTGGTTTCCTAAAGGTCGGTGTGTTTGGTTACTTGATAGGACAATTACCGTGAGGAAACAGTTTTGTGGATAATGGAGAGTCGGCGGCGGAAGAAGGTTCAAATATTTAATGTCGACTTGCGACAAATTTCTTCGGATGTTGGCTTAAGCGGTTGAAAAGGAAAGTATTTGTGGAGGCATTACGTGAATGGCAAATATACAATAAAATGTTATTAAATTGTTTTGGGTGCTTTATTTTCTTTGATTTTTTTGGTAAATATGACTGTGGTAAGAGAAAATGGTGTGTTTATTTTGTTGTAATGGATAGCCACTGAGTTGAGGCTATTTGTGAAAAAGGATTATACAATTTCTATAATGAATCATCAGGTATTTTATAATCATTAAGGAAAATGAAGCTAGGCATTCAATACAGGAAGTCTTCATAAATTTGGTATACAAATGTTTGTAATAAAACTGTATCGATGCTTAATACATTAACAGTTATTGTGTAAAATGTAAATTATTGTACTCTTTTCATTATAATATATAATCATACTTTAAAAACCCCCCATTAATCCCTATAATTCTTAGTGATTTAAAATTAATAAACGAAACGTTCATCGCTTATCATGAGAAATGAGTTCATTAATCTCGTAACTACAAAATAAACGATTATGACTTTAAAATCTCAAAATGACCGATAAAATTAAATCGTTGCGATGAGCCGAGCCTGCAGTGAATTTTCCAAACATTGACCCATATATCTGATAAATGTAAAGGCATCACGAAAGAAAAAACGCATCCGCTACATCCTGTACAAATTGAGCATCGAAATGCACATTAATATTCTCCGAGAATAAGTCAACAACGCCGAAGAATCAATTTGCAATAAAAAATTTTATTTATCCCAGTCACTATTTTTTATGACCTTATTACCGGCCAGCTTGACTCTCAATTGAATATATCCGCTGATGAACTGACTTGAATTTTATGTTTACGATTTAGAAAGCGACATCGGCACACGAAATTCCAAACTTACATGACGATGAAAAAAAGGAAATTATTAGCAAGTTTATTTGTTCGGGTAATTTTTTACTCGGCATTAAGTTATATACATTAATACATCAATCCACATCGTTTAATGATACTTTAATGACCGCAGCGCGGGACGTTTTCATGCACAGCGTGTAATGCTCCACTTTTCCCATGAAAGAAACGTTGTTAAAGAAATAAATGATACGGTGGAAAGGATTGACAAAACAGCCAAGTCTGGAGTATCCAAGATCGGTAAAGCTACAACTAGATTTATGTAACATGAAAATTAAGATAAAAAAATTTTCCTCATTATTCCATCGGAGCCATCCTATTCTCCTCGCTAATATTAATAGCCGAAGATCCATCGAATTATACAGTAAACCCAAATTTACGCATAACCGTAAACTTTAACAATCTCCTCATCTCCTCTCCAACCATTTTATCCCCGTCTCTAACTTTTGCCACATTTTTATCTCGACGACATTTTCGAACGTCAGAGAGGCCCACTTTCGATCTGCCCAACCGGCCCCGAGATCATCTAAATTGGATTATCCGTTAGAGAGCGAAACTCCGTGTTTGCACCTCCAGGGTATTTGGGGAAGAATCAGGGAAAGTTTTAGAGACAGCTCCTCGGGCCTTTACTTCCTCTACCTACCGCTGAGCCAAGATATAACCCCCCTCTTTCCGGCTTTCTTGCGCAAGCTCCTTTATCTCAAGCTTTTCGTTAACTGCGGTCAGTGACGAATCAAGAAAGTGGATCTGGCGATGCGGATCTCACGTTGGAGGCTCGTGGGTTATGCGTCTGCAAAATGCCTGGCGAAGTGACCATGTTTTTTGTGCATTAATGTTTTACGGTGAGCCATCTAATTATTTTGCAAGTCCGCGTAAAATGCGAGTGGACTATGTTTATTGCAGATTTGCGCTGGGATTTATGTGGAGTTGCACTCGTCTGTTAAGCTGGTTTATATAATATTTGTGGGAAACTTTCGTGTAAATGTCGATGTAAAAATTTGAAAACATCTTCATTGGTAATTCGATACGTAATTTATGCAAATATCTTCGTTTTGAATAAAAATTTATAGTGGCTTTCAATCCTGTACATTTACATTACTTAAAAATTGATCAAAATCGAACGTTTTTGTACAATTACCAAACAAAAAAAGAAACCATCAACGCCTCTAAAATAGTTTAGAACCAATTTTCGATTTTACGATACGCAGCCAGAAGATTCCACTTTAACTGCATAGCCGAGAACAATTCATCTCCGGTAAAGATAGGTTTGGCGTTTAGATGCCTCATCCAGGCAGCTTTTAGGTAATAGAAAATAATTTTAAATCCAGACATTAAAATAGCCTTGAGAAAATGCACAATCCGCAAGGTACACAATTGTTGGCGGCTCGAAATTATTCAATTTGTCCAGGAATAATTGAGATCATTCGCTCGTTTTTTTTGGAGCAATGCAAATTTTCGTTAATAACGTAAGCATACTAGGAACGAGCGATTATAAACCGATAGTGTTTGAACTTTAATTGAAAACGCCGAACTTTCTAATTATAATGCCGGCATGAATATTTTAGAATATTTAGAATGTAAATCGCCTAAAGACACAGATTATCAAAATTAAACGTTCCACAAATTCACTTTGTGCGGGACCTCCAAAATTATAATCCGATACCGTATCGATTTATTTTTAAAAAGGCGACGTTCACGATGCATTTTCTTAACGATGTGTATGAATAACTCATATCAGCTGAGGCAGATGAGCCGCGGGAGATATAAAAAGCAGGGGAAGGGGAGAAAAGAAAAAAAATTAACGGAAGCGCCTCTGCGACTTTCGCAGTTGAATAATTCGCTTGCAAAACCAGATCCTTGGCTCGTGATGAGCGCGGTGAGAGTGTAACTTATTCGCATATATTAAATTACGAGGCAGGATCGCGCGCATCTTCGTCGCATCCTGTGCCAGCTCTCGCGTATTTAAGCAGCTCGTCAACTGCTTTCTGACAATATCTCACACCAGGACGTTTTTTTTTTTTTTGTTGGCGGTTTAAAATGCGACCCTGTGACTTAATTAATGGACTGGTTGAATTAATTATTGCGATAAAATGGAAGCATGAAGAGGGCTGGATGATTTAGTAGGAATTAAAATTATTTATAATTTTTTGTGGATGTATAAAGATGACTTATATTACATTTTTTGAATACTTAAAATTATTATCTTTTTATTGAATTAATGATCAACCTACTCTAAAAGCCTTGTTGTGTATTTGGGTTTCGAGATTTTTGAAAAATTATTATTCAGAAGTATTTTTCATTTAAAGTTATAAAATAGTCTCATGTTAACATGAGTCACTTTACATAAAAAAATACTATCCAAAAATTAATACGCTAATTAAACGATCTTGTTAAGACAATATAATATACGTTCACAAGTGGACACAAGGATCCCAAGTTTACCATAACAACCTTAAAATAAAAAAAACGTCTTTACTTAAACGCTAAAGAATTTTTTTCCATGCAAGGTTTCACTTTAATTATCGCAGACGAAAAATTTCGGGTTTCTTAATCCCCGCATCAGGCAAAGTGTCACTGTAAAAAAGAATATTCAAAAACGCCTTGCTTCACCTTTAGCACCGAGTCATACACGTTAATAGCCCGGCTATAAAACCCAGCAAATTAGTTTTACTGGCAGTATATTTAAATAAAAAAAATTGACCGCATATAAATGCCCTCCCCCCTACCATTAGACCAACGATTATGACGCTACTAAACTTCGATTTCATATCTGCAAATCTAACCTAGCAATTGTTCCCCCCTTGAACTGTTACCAACCACTATCATTATACCACAGTCCGCATCTCTTACTCTAACAATGAAAATTTTCAAAGACGACCCGGCGCTGACCATAGCACTAACCATACACATTCAAGTTTGCAGGTGCGTGCGCGCATCGTTCACTTTTACTCTTTATGCTCTCGACTTGCGATATACCTGACCCATTGCACTCGCGCGCGATTACATTAACCCAGGGGGCCCCTAAGGCAGCGAGCGCAGTTATGGTCAATGACTCGTCCAAACGAGCTGCATCCCCCTTTCTCTTTATTACGTTCCCTTTGGATATCGTCTGCCGGAGACTGCCTGCGAGGTAAACGAGCTATGCACGCATCAGGACCATGTATAGATCAAGACAATCCCGGGACTGTCTTTCTCCGATCCCTACATGGAAAGCGCAATGTGCTCGATTGTCCGGAGAATATAAGGCTATTGAATTTTTGGCAATATGCCGCGTGTGGCTTCACTATATTTATGGCCCTCGGCGTTATAAATCAGCTGTGGTGAATGGATTCGTTCGCGATAATAAATTAATTGATGCTCGAGCGTACACATGCGCTTCTATGTATATATCCATTGAGCTCTCAATGGCGAAAAAAGGAACGGTGAAAAAAAATGATTGCCGTATATGCTAGATCTCGATCGAAAGTCGAGTCTGACGTAAGAGTTTATAAGAGATTAATTAGAGCCCCCGAGAGCTGAGGCTCGTCCGCGGCGCTGTAAGCGTCCTCCTTTATTAATGTAAATAATTGAAGAGCCCGCTGGATTTTATCCTACTGACGAAATCGACAGTCGAACCTTGATATTTTTTAGAACGCGCGCTTTCTACTAATTCCACGCTTTTTTCTCTCTCTCTCTCGCTCGCACTCGAGCTGGGTTATGCGCATAAATACTTAATCGTCATTATATCCAATAAATCGTCATTAAGGAACACTCGGAGTCGAAGGTGCCCGACAACAACCAAATTACACTTTTACAACGATTTTAATTTCAATAAATACATCCATAATATAACCGCACCGCTTATCCCTAAGATTTCCTCAAGATACTAGATATCGAACGTCTAAACGAATACACCTATACATAATTAACCGCGCTAAAATTCAAATGAGTGCCACAAGAAGATATGGAAACGCTCGGGGCGGCAATTGCATTCGCACCTCGCGGCTTTATTAAAAAAAAAAAAACATCGCTCTTACTCATAGCGATCGAGCGCAATAATAATTAATGGCTCTCTCGAGCCAGGACGAAATGTCGGCCGAGATGCGCGCGCATCAGGGACGTTATAATTCCACCTGTCGTCTGCTAATTTCGCAGCGGCTTCGAGATGACTCGCCGAGCTTCAAAGGAGCGGTTGTTGCGCAAAAGGAGAATAAAAGGAAGAGCCCGAAATCCTGCGCTGCTCGCGGTGCCCAATTAGGCGCGTGAATTTTTTTTCTCCTCTCGACGATCTCTACTCTCCGCTCTCTTTATATAGGTTATGTTCGCGAATTTGGCAATCTCCGCTCGGATATGTATTCTCACAGATGCGCGAGCTCGAGCGTGGCGTATTTTATAAATAAACATTTGTCATTATTTATTCGCAATATATAACTTTCACCTACTGCCGGTGTGTGGGGATACATTCGGGAAAATTGGCGGAGTAAACAATGCGCGCGGCGCTTTATAAAAGCGCGCGTGCGGACACGGTTTTGCAATTTTGCGGAGGGAATATTAAACGCGTGGCTCGGTAATAAGCGCAACAATTTCGCTACTCTCGTCTCCCCCTTAAAGCTACAACTCTAGCATCAAGCGCTTCATTTGTACGAAGAAACGTGTGTGTACTCCACATTAAAACCTCCGACCAATTATGAAATTTCGCAAATTAAATTATTTGCATTACTGCACGAGGCTGGGGAGAAGTAGCATCCTCCTTTACTCTCGCGGGCGACAATAAAAATTCCTTTTATATTTCGCCCGCCGCTTTCTTTTTTCTGCCTCTCTCGCTTCCGCAGAAAAATAAGCGAGACAGACGTAGATATTCACACAGACGGGGAGAGAGAGAGAGAGAGAGTTAAAGAAAGCGAAAGAGGCAGGAGAGTCGTCTGGCCGACGTGTCCGGAAAAAGTGATTTATTCGCTCCGTCCTTCGCTGTCGGCCGGCGTTAGAGCCTAATTCTCGCACTTAACTCGCAGGTGCCTCGCCAAGCTCAAAGCGAGTATTATACTCGGCTCGGCGATCGGGGGAGCCCCTGAATTAGAGAAGAATACGTATTAGCAAACAATGGATCCTACACGCGCTAAGATCGTTATAACCGCGCGAAACTGTATATATATATATATATATTCTGGCTCTTCAATATTGCTATTGTCGTGAGTTAAACGAATGGGCGAGCTCGCCTCTTTGCTCTATTACGCTCATAGACACGGATAAAGAAAAAAAAAAATACGAAAATCGAAAGGTTGCGCCTTATACAGACGGACACGACAGAGAGCGAGGCACGGAGCAGTGGATGTGGTAACGCTAATTTACGGGGACGCTAATATAGCGCGGAATTTAATCGCTCTCGCAGCTACAACTTCCAATTTCTGTAAGAGAATTTCGTCTCCCTGGATGCTCGCTGTAAACACATATACAGCGTGTTGAAACGTAGCTACCTAATGTCGCAACTACAGCTTCGCGCTCCGCACACGTTCGACAATTAAACGCTGCTTTCTGCAGCAGCCCAGAGTGTCTTAGAAGAAGAAATAAAAAGAGGATGCAAAAGTGGCGCGTATAAAGCACTTTCCCCTGCTTGGATAGTATACACTCATCGTCTTCCTCACTTCCGACGAGGCTCATGCAAGAAATGCATAAACGCGGGATTTTGCATATGCGAGAAATCAAAGGGAATGTGGATGATGAAGAGCGGAGGAATTCCGGCTTTGGGCCCCGGTATATGCATAATTTTCGAGCCTGACAAGTAAGAGGCTTTCTCACACGCGCGGCGAGGTGGGTGGGAATTGTTAAATTTTTATCTTGCGCGCGCATCGCGAGCTGCAATTTATCGCTCTTATAAACGAGTGAAAAATTAGCTGCGAGGGCTGTAATCATTGTTATGAATATGGTGGTCGGGAAAAAGTTGTTTTTTTTTTATTTATCTTTGATAATTGATGCTTGCGTTCAAGATGTCATTGTCAGCCGTTCATTAAGTGCATTATAGCTTCACTTTGCATAATTGAATTTTCTCGATAGAATACTTGATTTTTCGGAGACTCTTTTGTGCCTCGTTGCGTAATCTATCCATACTCCCAATCCAATAACTCACTCCGTTATTTCTACATTATTAGCATTTACGCATAACCACCCACAAAAAGAATTAGGAATTCACTCGAACCATCACGAGAGCCACTCCATCTTCCCTGCCACTTGGCTAAAAAATCTTACGAAAAGGAAAAGTGAGAGTGGGTGGCGGCCATTTATGGGTGAAATGAGCGGAGGATCTCGAGCAAGCACCTCTCTCTGTCTCAACTATATCCACATCCACACACACACACAAACCTTCACTCTTGAATTTCTCTGATTCGAAGCTTAGACTCATTCGGTTACATATACCCAGGCACGCGAGAGAGCAGACCACGAAGTAATTGCCCGGTAACGGAGCCAGCTTGCCAACCCGATCTTTGACCCTCCCCTTAAAGTCGCTCTCCAGGAAGTCGAGTGAGCCTCTTCTACTCGCGCCTATCTATCAAGACCTGATAGATAGTCTAATGCCGGTCTTAAATAAACTTTGCCGAGGATCTGTGTGTGTATACACTCAGCACAGGCTAATCAAATCTTCTTGATGGCAGAGATGATGTATGGATCTCGAATGGTAGTTGAAAAAGTGCAATTGGAAAATGTGATTGTGGATATACAATGTAAGAAGCGCGCGGCAAAAATGTGCAACGTGTGCCCCGGTAAGAGTCTTAGACTATTGAAACGCCGTTATGATTACATGTTGCATATGCAGAGTCACGGAGCTGTGCTCGTTTTTTGTTTTGTTTAATATACAATAGAATAAAGCTTTGTTTAACATCGTTTATATTGTCTTGGCTGTTATTGTGGTCTGTAGGATGGATTTTTGAAAAGGTGGTTGCCTCTTCCCATAGGGTTATGCAAGCGATTCCATTAGCAATAAATTGTAATTTATGTAAGTAATTAAGAATAATAGGAGAGAGATGGAAAAATGTGTAATAAAAATAATCAGCCCGCTAAGATCGTTATCGGAACGGACGAAATCAGCAACTCGTAATAAATTGTAATTGCGGCTCTCGTTACACACACTGATTATTTCCACGCTTGATCAACTAATCACACAATTAATATCATCCACGCGTCCAAAAAATTCCCATTTCTCCTCTAAACCAAAAAGAAATTCTTAAAACACACACCGCAAAACATAAACTCCCAAGCGCTCCCCGGTAAAAGATGATAGTGCGGTATTGTACTGCCACACTCATACCCAGCCGCATTATCTCAAGCAACCTTTCTTTCAACATTTTATTCCACTCGCGTCACTTCCCGGTCGCCGCCCGCTCACTTCAAAGCCGTAGCAGACACATAAACGAAACCGCATATCCAGGCGAGCGGCTGGATGTCTACATACAGCCGTGCGGATGATAGCCTCGGCTGGAAAGCGACTTTATAATAATAAACGGCTTTTACGATTTTGCGCGAAAGCGCGCTGAATCATTTTCGCTGTTAATTAATCAAGCGGCTGGGTTTCAATTAAGTCGGCCGCTGAGTGGTTTAACTAGGGATTTTTATTCGTCGCCCGGCGGGAAGTTGCTAATTAATTGGGTTTAAGGTGAGATTAAAGGTAACAGTTACCGGCGGGGGGCTAGATAAAGCAGTTGCGGACGCTGTTTTATCGGCATCTTAAAAATTCATTAGGAAACAGATGCCGAGTCCATTATAAGATCATTTTGTTTTGATCCTAGTTATAATTATGTAAACTCAAGGTGCGCGTTTGTATTTTTGATATAATCAAAAGCTGATTATAGCAGCTTTTATTGCGATATTCATAGATTCCGCTGGTTATTAAGTGCTTAAACGGTAATTGCAACACAAAAAAAGAGCATCGATATTACGCTCCGAAATTACCACAAGGCGAATGACGCAATGGTTTAACAAATAAATTCTTTGGATCCGAAATAAATGCCAGATATCTGTGGAAATAAAGCCCGGCTCACGGCCTCTTCTGTAATCCATCCCAATCATAATCATCCGTAATTACCCGCGCGATAATCGCTCTTTCTTCTTTATACATTTACCTACAAATCTCCGATGACGTTTACAGAAAAAAAATCGACCGCGGCCTTAAGAAACTAGCATGGCCATTCGAAGGTTAATATACCCACTTTATTATATATCCATATCCCATTTTATAGTCCCGAAAAATTGAGCAAACCAGCCGTTCATCATCCACGAATTTCCAAAGACCAAAACAAGCGTTCGCACATATACGTAAATCTCCGTATATACCCCATAGGTCGTTGCACAAAAGCTCGGCTTCTCTCTGCGCATCTTATCGAGCTGAAGAATCCGCAGAGAGTCGTGAGCGTACCGATCGAAAGGGAATCTTTACGGCGGAGGAAACGGCGAATGGCACGTCGGCCGAACACGTGTAATATGCTTTCTCTAAGAGAGGTGAAAATTCCGAACTTTCTTCGGGTATAGCGCGTATACGTGTGTCTCTTCCGATGATGCGGCTCTGCGGGCTGTTATACGCGCTGTGTGTTTACGTATATATAGAAATTATAAAAGGCTGGGTTTATGTTTAATGCTGGCTGAGTACTTTTCTTAGGTGCGTAAGGGGAACAATTGGCTGGAATTTCAAAAACTTCTGGCTCTCATATTGCGTTTAGCGATGGTATTGTGTTGGCCGCTTGATAATTAAAAGTTTCGCCAATGCGCGGACAGCTTACCTGGAAGCGGACAAAAGTCTCTTTATTTGTTTATGGGAATACGGCGCGGATTGAGGAATTGCAAAAATGGGAATTAAGAGGGGGAGGGAGCACGTAGGATGGATTTGAAAGTGCCATTTGTTGAAATTATCTTGAGTATATTTTTTTAAGGTGGATAATTTTTTTTTAGGTTATTTCACAATCGTAGATGCGATAATTGCTTGTCGAAAGGCGAAGCGTTGAAAAAAAAGAGCGGTAGGTGCGTTTCGAATTAAAAAGAAATCGGGATTACAAAAGGATTAATGTTTCCTTGACGGATAGCCCGAGCCTTCAATCTCAGATATCAATGGCTCTCGATCGATCATTCATCACGAGCGTATTTAAAAGCAAATCGACATCAACACTGTTTAACCATACGAAATTTGACATTTAATTAGAAAACGATATTTCAAAACCCTGATTAATGGCCCTCGAACCCTAATCCTCATCAAACATCACTTACCCACTCTAATAACCCACAACAAACGAAAATCCGTCAACAAAAAGCAGCGCAACAATAACACCGCGGCTCGTCACACTTTCCTCTGACGAAAAAAGAATCCGCGCTGAATCGCAATGCAAAAAGCCAGGCGTTATGCAAATAAGCAAAAAAATCGTTGCGTTACGACGTGAGAAATAGCAGAAAGTCAAGGAATAATAAACA
Source organism: Eupelmus urozonus (assembly GCA_900480035.1). Lineage (NCBI taxonomy): Eukaryota > Metazoa > Arthropoda > Insecta > Hymenoptera > Eupelmidae > Eupelmus > Eupelmus urozonus. The sequence continues at coordinate 119,392 of UELX01000018.1, forward strand.
AACGGCAGCGAGGACACGTTTATACCTACACGGAGAGTTGCATGAGCGCTCCGCAATCGAGTGAACTTCCCTGACGGCGGCGCGGCGGCTCTGCCATTGACCCTAAGCCAGGCGCACTTTCGCCGGTACCGGTTAGACGAGACTCGCGCCAGGCTCCGTAGTCTGTACCATCTTAGAAGAAAAAAAAGTGATGAGGAATTTTTTTTTTATTTTGAGGTTAGGTTAGGTTCGAGAGAGTTTTGCATGCGGATATAGAGATGCAGTTTGGGATTTTGATATTAAGGGGTAAATACACTTTTCGGATAGTTTCTCAGGCGAGGTATGAGTAAGGAGGAAAATTACAATGTAGGAGAGTAAAAATTGTTATGTAAGAGCTTATGTAGTCTGGAGCGGGCTTGGATTTTGTTTTTGCGATGAAAAGTAAAACTACTTGTTAAAGCGTTTATCTTTGGGTAAATCCAGGAATTATTTATTTTTACTTTGATTCTCAAAGGTGTACTCTGAGAGCAGCTGCAATTTCGAAGGGTATATTACGCTCTCTATTTGGAATATCCTGTTTTAAAGCAATACTGGTTTTCAACAAAAACTTTTTCGGCATCACAATTAAATATTTAGCCAGGCCCCTGACAGCAGTTGCATACGATATCGTTCGTTTTTTAATAAAAATTTCCGAGCCAGCCGCAGCTTTCTTCGAATTTCTTCAGACTTTCGACTTTTTATTTTTCCGTCTCTCCACAATGAAAAGTAAAAATGTTTAACTCAACAACATTACGCGCGCCTTTTATTCATCAGGATCCATAAGCTTCCTTTTTCCTTTCATTTCCCTTATGACGCCGGCTCATTTCGACTCGCTCATATATACACCCAAGCTCCTTTTCCTCTTTTCTCGATGATTCTGGGAAAAATACTCAACTAGCCGTGTGCTTTCTCACTTTTGTTTTAATTGTGAAACTAAAATAACGACACTCCATCATGCTGATTTAAAAACCATCCTGCGCTAGCTCGGCTACAGCGCGCCATTATAAAGCTCTTTTTACTTTCACGGCTCCGGCAATACGCGGCTTGGGTATATATCTAAAATTTCATCTTCCTAGCCGTAAGTTTATGAAAGGTACATTATAAAACGGTTTACAATAATGACGTACGGCGCAGCTGGTGCTCCACAAGACTGAAACCTAGGGGAAAAAAGCGCACCGACTCTCCTTGATTTATGACTCTAAAGACTTGATGATACAGTTTAAAAAGCCGCTCGGAACTTTATCTCTCTCCCTAGAAGTCCATAACGCTCGGGATTAGTGAAAGAAATCGGCTTTCTTTAATCGCGCAAATTATACAATACCTCGCGTCATGCAATCGTTTCTTATTACCCCGACTCGGTTACGCGCCTTTTTACATGCAAGGGCAAAAAAAACGGCGCTTCGAGGCTCGTTTAACTGCCTACTCCGCTATTTTTCTCGAGAAATTGAAGGAACCGTGGCCCGGTACCACGTACACATGTGTATATACGCACTTGTCCGCGCGCTTCAGACACCTTTCACCGAAACGTCAGCGCAGACTCCGAAACGAAACTTGTTTCACGCGGGCTTGCGCGCTTTTACGACTGTGTATCTAGCTATCAGCCTGTGTTTGGGACTAGCAGGCGGTTTTAATGCGTGCTTCTTGGGGATTTGGAGAAGGTATCATGACGAGTCGCGGGTTTCAAAATCCGAGCCGATTAATGTGGGTTAACGGGTCGATGCCGCGCGCGTGAGACGTGAAACTTAAATCGCCTTGCGCCACTAGTTTTGCGTGGATGTATACGTATACTACTGCTTGTTTCTTTTTTTTCTGCCCTCCTGGTTTGTTTTTTTTTTCCGCCGAACAAATAAATTCTAGATCCCCATTAATCACAGTGCGCAAGTACATGCAAATTCCTGCTTTGCATTTATGCAAATTGTTTTTTCGTACGCAATATTGCATTGTACGCTGGTTTTATAGGAGCGCACAATCGTTACGGATGATCCATTAGTTTCCATTAGTTCAGCCTTTCCGATCTCCCCAAAGTTTTCTCCGAAGATGCTCCGCTGGAAAGTTCAGAGCCAGGCCGAAAACAGGTTTTTTTCCCGGCATTTTTCACTGCCAACCCAATTAAAGGCCACGTTTTTATTTATCATCTTCGCTTTTTGCCTTCCCGATTAGGACGATTAGAATTTGAAAGTCGAGAGGCGAGATTGACATCGTATCTCTGAGCGAACCAGCGGCTCTTAAAGCCAAAACGTTGCTTGATTAAGTATACCCTTTTCAACGAGCCGGAAAATTGTGCTTTTAATCAGCGGGCCCCTGTTTACCTGTCGATAATTCATTTTGAAGATTTCATTTTATCTAACGAACGATTAGGATGTTTGCCGGTGGTATTTTCGTTATTTTAAACGATTCGATGGATTTTAATTGAGATTGATGATTTATTCGATGCAAATGCGGGGGGAATGAAAATTTCGTGTATTCAAATTGATCGATAGATCTAATCTCCATACCGGAACTCACATATTAGTGTGCTTTCATTGTGGATTTTTACAATTCGCGAAGGCAGCGGGCGCAGAGCCGAATTCGGTGAAAGTCGAGAGATTAGCATTTCAATTTTTTTCTTTCTAGTCCATCGCATTTAATTAAAGGCATTAATTCATTAAAAATTTCACATTTTCGACGCGCTTATAAATTGTCGTGTTTTTCGAGGACTGCCAGGTGTCGGTAAAAAATTGTTCTACAAAAAGAGCCTCGTATAAAATACCAATTTACCTCAATCTTCTCGACAAAATAATAAAGCGCAAGAAAACGTATTTAACAAATCGCTAATTTTCTTAGAGGCTGGGTTATTATAACGCAAAACGTGTGAACGATCTATCTGTCCTAAAAAGGTCAATTATACGCAGAATGTACTTTTTCGCAAGTGGAAAATTATCGCGTTTGCGAAAAACTAAAAATGTACCGAAATTAGGAAGGGTATATCTATATTGAACATGAGGTAATTTTGTATATCGTGTATAACTTTTTAGTAGAACGCAGTTGCGTTATTTTGGTCATGTAGAAGCTTGTTTTTATAAGAAAAAACACTGTCGGTGTGTTAATACTCTTGACATTTACATTTTGCAAAATTTATTTGCAAATAATTGGAATCAAACAAATTATACTGGATTTTTTTTATACGAAATAATAAATCAATGGATGATTAGAAGCTATAATACACAATAACCACAATTTTGTTTCAAATTAAGAATTGGAAGAAATTTTTAAGGATAGATAAATTGAGTAAATAATTTTTTTCAATTCTAGAGCTAATTTGTACATCTCGCACGGAGTAATTATATACGTGAACTTTAATAGAAATTTGTACTGATAATAAGTATTATCTCTATCTTATTATTCTGTCAAAATCAAGAAGTTTAAAAGAATTTTTAAGAGGATAGAAGAAAATTAAATTGAAGAAGAATCTTTAATTAAAAATATATCTTTTATGTTAATTAAGAAGCAAGAAAACCACTAAAATTTCAAAATAATATATCAGTAGAATTTGTGAAGAAGTTTATTATTTGTTTGTGGACAAAAAATTCATTAAAACTCATAATAAATATTCTATTTTGGTAAGTGAAAAAAGTTATTTATTTTGGTATTTTTTAATGAAGCACAATTGTAAATGTGTATAGAAAAATAAAGCAAATATAACAGAAAGAAAGTTGTTAAAAATGATTTACTATGATTAAACTAAGCTATTTTGCAAATATGATTAAATATGTCCAAAATTGCTAAAAATTGTTGTATTTTTTCGATTCTGTTAAAATGTATATAAATCTTAAGAAAAATCTTAAATAAATTTACATTTAATAGGTCATAAATAATTTTATTTTTAAATAATTTTTTTTTGCCATGGAGTCGTTTTTCAATTTTACTAAAATTATACATAAAAGTTAAAAAAATATGCATACAAACACTATCCCACCATCACATCTCAATCACCCAACCTCCACTCTCATAAAATCTTTACTCCTCTCCCATCCACTCCCCTAAAAAAAAATCCATACCCATAATGCCCATAACCATCTCAACGCGCATAACCATCATATTTACTCTTGCGCTACTATTACGCAGCCGGAAGTAAGCGCAGCGTCCGAAGATGTCCAAGCGAACCGAATCGCTCACCCATATATATACCCACACCTCTACGTGACTCGACGCGATTTTCTCCCGTCCTGCGAGCACAGCACTATAAAGCCGTTTAATAGATGATAAGAAAGGAGCTAAGAGCGGGTAAGAGTAAGAGTCGTAAGAGTGCGTCATCCGATCATCCTATAACCCATACAGCCCGTCCACTTACGTAAGTCCCGCATTTTCCAATCGAATTATTTTTTCGGAATGCGGAAATCTCCCTTTCCTTTATTAATAATTGCAGCGCGCGCGCGCGCGTGCTTAAATACGCCGAGTGCAAACATTGGGAAAATCGCTGCATGCGTCGGCGCTTTTCATTAATTAAACTCTATAGCAAGAAGAAAAATCGTCCGGCACGAATTCGAAGCGCTCTTCTCGAGCGTCCAATGATAAACGCCTGAATGGAATATTATTAAACGTGAAAATTATGAAACGTAATAGGAGAATTGACATTCTGTAGATTAAGCTTTTCATCGCGGACTCCAGGTCCCGCGGTAATTAAAGGCATTTTTAACTCTGACCAACGAGCTCGTTGACTTGATTGATATAGTTAAAACCCACTGCGCGCGCGAGTCTGTATACACACAAATCGATCTGACTTACGCGCGCATTACGGCTGGAGAAATGAAAAATCCAGGCGCGCTGGGTAATTGACTTATGTAAATAAATTACATCCCATTAATAACCGCGGACTTTTTTTCTCGGCCGCGTTGCACGCGCCGTTTTCTTTATGTATATCTCCAGACGTGCCCGCGTCAATTTCGCAACTGCTGCCACTACAACGGCCGCATAGCTTTTACAAATCCAGCGCTCCTCCGAGCGCTCGTTTGTACACCTATTGGACGCTTTGATATATCGGAGAGTTAATATTTTTCGATTTCTAAAAAAAGCAGCAGCGTTGCGTAACGCTCTTTTCGTCACTCGGCCAGAAAAAGCGCCGAATTATGAAAACAGACGTACCAACCTTAAGAAAATATAAAAAAACTCCAGCTTAGCTCGTTAATAACCGTTAAATCGTTATGGTACAACCAGCAACACCCGCAGCTTTATAATAGAGAGATCATCGAGGCGCATCGGCTGCTAAAAGTAAACGAGCCAAGCGCGAGCTTCCAGGGTTGCGTCACTGCGGATTATACTTACGGCGCAACTAGTCCGTGGAAACTCGGTCAGACGCGACCGCTGATATACCTAAGGTACCGGCGCGCTCGCCAAGCTCTATCTTTTTCCGAATTTTCCCTTAACGCACGCTCGATCTTTACTACGCCTCGTTGAGCCCGCGCGAGCTTGGATGTAATGCTCGGGGATATATCTTTGCATGCCGATCGGCTGGTGTGTTTGTTTTCCTCGTTACGGTGCTGGATTAGGTGTATGATATTCAGATAAGGGGAAACACTGTTTCCGATCTTTGTTTCCGAAATTGCTTTAGTACTAATACAGTGTTTAGCGGGCTTTTCCGAGGAAGGCATAAAAGTTTATATGCTATGCGCTTTGCATGGGATGGGTATGTGGAAACGGCTCGCTTTGCATAAATTAGCCAACCGGCGTATATAGCTGATTAGCATCCTCTGACGAACGTCGTAAGAACAAACAAAACGGACGAGATAAAGGAGAGCTTAACCGCGAATTAATTGAGTCATTAAGAGCGTAACTCGAGCAAGAACGTACACACACGCGAGCATTGCATCATTGCATGGTGGTCATGAAGCGCGATTACCGCTCGCAGCGTGAAGGAATTCTCTGTCCCAAGAGAGACACACTTGGCTATCTACTATATAGAAACTAACGGATAAACTAGAGCGCGCGCTATTGTTATCGCGCCAGGTATAGTCCCAAATCCAAGTGCAGCTTTCACCGAGAGATGCGGCTACATCCGATATACGTTAGAGAGGTTAAATTGATATTCCATTTGGTTTTATTGAGGAACTCGCTCGCCGGAGTAATTGAAAATTCCCGCGCGGTTTTAAAATCGTAAACAATCCGATTTTACGCTTGTAGGAAGTGACTGAGCCGATCGTTTAGTTTTTACTCGCGCTCTCTATAGGCTCGCATCAGCGTAAGAAAGGAATATACGTACCTCTATAAGAAATGCCTTACATATTTCGTGGTTTTTCCGCGGCTGTAATGTACCGATTTTCTGACGGTTAGCAAATTGGGCCGATTTTCGCGAGCGATTCGTACATATTTGAGCTGAGCGTCTGAAATAAGCCCGGCAAAAAGTAATTAAGCTACAAGCGATAGTAATAATGATAATAGCATCGCGAATTCTTACATATCAGAGCGTCGCTATATAATAATGATTTACAGAGGGGAACATTTAGATACGTAATCTGATTTCTCAGCGAATCAGCGCTGTATAAGGTTCCCAGGAGATCGGCGATCTTAACGATTTCCAACATAAATTCTTGCGCTGAATCTCTGCCGATTTTATTATTTATATTCCATTGTATTTTATTACCCCGGCGAGGGTTAAATGAACCCGCCGGTTTTTCATTTTTTCCGATTGACAAATATCACGGCTCCTCGGCGACTTTACGGCCGTTTCTCGCAGTCTTATGTAAGGACGCCGTCTCTCTCGTTACCCGAAGTGCGCGATTTATGCTTTACTTTACACCGTCGTGAAATTGCTTTTTAAGTAAATCTTCAGCGTTCGGCCGGCTCGTTGGAAAATTCACTTTGTACTCTGCATTATGATTACTGTTTACCACTAAGCTTTAAAAAACAGAGGGAAAATTCACCTTGAGCTGAGCACAAAGGAATCCATATATATATTCATAGATCTGGAAAAAGGTGATGTGTAGTTAAGGTGGGGAGAATTTTGGTGTGTAGCAGTGCGTAATGTAGAAAGAGAAATTATGAGAATGCTCCCAGTGCGAGAAGCGCGGGTGGTTACGGTTTTACGAGGCTTTGCGCGTTTGTTTGCGCGCGCGCGGAACCAGCGGGTCCATTGTTACGATTTGCTTAATACTTCGACGTAACTGCCGAGATTCAGATAACATTCATCACCTTTAACAACCATCTCTGCGCGGCTCCCCCAAAAACAACGAGCCGCCGAGTCCCTGGGCACCTCCTTAAGGCCTGGGTATACTATTCGAAAATACATAACGCTGGTAATTATTGTATTCCTTACGGCTTGTTTTCCTGTTGGTTTCTTTTGAGATTAGGTTTAGAGTCGAATATGCAAATGCGGAAGGTTTCGTTATTTATGCCGGGTGTAAACCTAGTTTTGGAACGAGATGATCGGTAGCAAGATCGATCTGGTTTAATCTATTTATTGCATCGGTATTTCAAGTCTCAGGATGCAACTAACATTTAAAAATACAAGTTTCGTAGTACTTGCAAAATTGCAATAAAACAGTGCCGCAGTTGATTGTGGATCTCGAAAATCAGGAGTAGAATTTATTAAGCGGAGCAGTTGCATAAAGCGCGAGCGTTACAAATCGGTAATAAAGACATAGAAATTAAAGAAAAAAGTCCCGGCGAAACGATTAGATTTCAAAACAGGCTGATACTTTTAAGGAAGCGCTCCGCCGCTCTCCCTAATAGTCTGGGAAAAATGGTAATGTTTAAACCAAAGCCAGCGAGATCCAGCTTTAATTCATGAATGAGCGTACACGCATGCAAACAGCCGCTCACGCATTGCATATCGTAGAAGATCGCTTGGCGCGCGTGCCGCGAAAAACGTCGAAGAATCGGCGTTTACGTAAGCAGCGTCCATCGAGAAAGTTGATTTTTCCCCCCTCGTCGCGCGTTCCTTTTCCCATTTCCATGCAAGGAAAAATCAGAGTTGCGAGACTCGCGGAATCGGACTGTGCATATACATCAACCCTCTCCCATGCATATACCCTCACCGTTACTCGCTATGCTATGCACAGACTAGACAAAAAGTAACGGCGCGCAGAGAGAAAGAGCATCAAAGGTGTTTATCGCCGCTTGATATTGCGTCAGTCGATAATTTCGAGAGACACTTGCATAATTGCGCGCGCGCTCCGGCGAACCGCAGACTCATCCGAACCCTAGGCTACATTCTTTCATTGCATGCAGCAGCCGATTATTCTTACGCCTCTAGCCGCAACTATATATTGTACACGCGTACATATCAGCGGGTGTGCTTTTACGTGCCCAATGCGCAAACGGAAAATGCTTTCCATTATCCCCCGCTTGGGTCTAAACTATAGAAGACGCGGCTCGTCTCATGCAAGGAGCACGTTTTTCTTCCGCGTGATGATATGCGCGGACTTTACCGCCTTGTAATGGGAATGAAAGAGATGCTGCCGCATGTGCGAGCTGGGCCTCCCATCATGTCAATTTTCAATGAAAGCGCTAAACGCCCAGCTAAATTGCGCAAAATGAAAACAAAATTGGCCGTTGTTATGCAAGAGCGGGATTATCTGGAAACTTCTCTTCTTTGAGCCGCTAAACGCGCGCGCGGGCTTAGGCGTAAAAAAATTTTCGAAATACTCGTAATAACCATGTAGTTGGAGAGATAGTTTGAGAGCCTCGCGCGCCTCTGACAAATATACTTTGCAATATCGTGTTTATATGTAGGTACGCGCGAAGATTACAAAAGATATAATACACTTATTCAGCCTGCTCTGCTGTGACTCTTTCCATGCAAGGCTAATTAAACGTATATAATCCCGCAGCGGAAAATAATTCTCCTAAACAAAGATCCGCATGCAGCTCAATTATGCATATAACGGCGGGAGTAAGGGCCGAAATTAGCCTTGGAGGGGTGATCGTGAAACTGCTCCGCGATCGCAATTAGCGCTCTTGCATATAGCCACTATGCGTCTATAAGAAAGAGGCAGCTGGTCTCGCGCTAAAATTTGCATGAGCTCGTAAAACGCAAAAAGCGCCGGAATTATCGTAGTTAGCGATCGTTACACGGCTCATCTCTCTTTCACCGGCGCGCACGTGTATATATGCATACAGCGTATAGGAGCCAGAGCCAGCGCTAACAGAATGTGAAAGTATACTCCGCGGTCATCTGGTCATCCTTATTATGTAGCCTACAAGCTTGCGCATAGACACACAGTCGCGCGGATCGAAGCTGTACGTACAAACCAGGAAACACCGTGCCATTATGCATCTCTCGGCTATACGAACTTACCTTAGTTACGCTATTGTTCCGTCTTTTCGCGCAAGTCCCCATATAGACACACACACGGAATCGTGCGCTGTGCACTTGACGTGCTCGCATATCACGAGATTGAGCCGTACATGCAGCTGGTCTTCAACCTATACACGCGGAATCGATGTCAGATGTATACCTATAGGCATCGACTCTCCTGGAGAGATAATGGCACGGCCTCGTTGGCCCAGCTCTCGGCTCCCGTTAATCATCGTTATTATCGGTAATTCGCCGGCTTGCGAAAGCCCGCTCATCGGGCGCTAACGGTTTCCTCGTCCCTTTTCTTGTTTCTCTCTTTTATATACATATTTGCTCTTTTTTCCTCGTTTCGATAAGGTATGTTTCCGTAAGAGGGCCGATTTTGATATATGCCCCTGAGGGACCGTGTGGGGCAAGCGATCGCTGGATTCTCGTGAAGGTAATTTTGAGTATATGGCTTATTTCGTGTGAGGAACGGTGCCGTTAAATTATTATATATTAAGGGGGCCCGATAGCGGAGCGCGTGAATGTACACGTTTTATTGCGGGAGCTCGAGATCTTGGCTCTTTTTTTTTTTATTTTAGTTGGATGTTACGTGCGCGCGGGTTTGGATTTATGAAAATTAGACGTGTATATGGGTGTTTACGTAACGCGTGTATGTGTCATCCCGATACACGGCTCGGCTAATCAAAGTTCGGATTCATCAAGCGTCAGTTACAGTCCGTGTTTACTAATCGAAGTATTTTTTTTTATTGTATGCATGTAGATATGGTGAATTAGATGATCTTGCGATCGTAATATGCTGTGCGGATAAAAATCTGGAAAGTAGCCCCACGGTGTATATAAACTTTCTATCGGTGTAATAAACTTACAAAATATCTGCATCACTGATTGGGGTGCTGAGATACGTGTATACAAGGTTTATAACGCGGTTTAGTGCTTATAGAAAAAGAATTCGACAATTTCGCCTATTAGTTAAACTTGACGAAATGACGTAGCTTAATTGATGCATATGTGGAGAGAATGAATAGTTATAAGATTTCTGGGTAAGAGTTTAGATGCCTTATCAAAGTTGAATTTACACGAGTCTATAGAGAATTTATCTAATTATTTTAGCTCGCTCGTGAAATTGTGTGCTTCTTCCTGTTTTCGAGATCGGAGAAAATAGTAATTATTAGTGTAAATAAATTGATTCCTTCTTCCTGACAGCCTTATTATAAATAATGTAAATAATTAACAATCAGTCTATATCGTTAAAACGTAACTTCAATTTCTCTATTCACAATCGCTCTTATTTTATAACGATACATTGCCTCACCCCCTTAAAACAAAGCTTGCCAACTAACCGGCAATCATTCGGAATCGGTCAGACACTCAGCATGCATATATTTCTCCTTCACAGAAACATTCGCATCCACTTTCGCAACTTAGACAATCCCCCATCATACTGACCCAGAGCAAAACTCAGCGATCCAATTTAACCATCGCACAAAACTACACAATGTTTTGATACCCCGCTAAGGCCGCTGTTGGCTGCGAGCGCGCGGGCGACTTATGTGAAAGCGAAAACGAAATTGCTCTGACGCTCGCTGGGGGCTTTATTTAAAGAAATCGAAAGGCGTGTATGTATATATATAGAGAGAGAGAAGGAAGCGCATGATGCAGAATAATCGGAAGGATGAAATCGCGCGCTCGCGTGCAAAGGTTTGTTCGTGTATGTGTATTAACGAGCAACGTCAGTACGAATATGTATACGGCTCTGCAAAGGTAGTCCTTCGAGATCCTTCGTTGCAATAACGAGCAAAAAAATGGACCACTTTCGAGAGAGCTTCGGGTTATTTATCTTCGATATGTTTACGCGCGTGACGCGCCAGGAATCCGATTGCTGATTTCGTATGACTATGCTCCGCGCGTTTTAAAATGGACAAATCTTTTAAGTAAATCTTTCGATACAATTGATAACTAAACAAGGCATAATTCATCCATTAATAAAAACACTTTACCAATCCGACAGGAGGAAGAGGCGGAGCTCATTGAAAAATAAAAAGTATAAGACGCGGGAACTAACCTCCCGCTCACATGGACTAAAAGACGTACCCTGGAGAAAAAAAAGCAGAAAATTTGAAATTACAATAGAGCCTCTCATAGGAAGATCATTCAGAAAGGAGGAAAGTGCCGCTTGTGGGATTTTAATACGTTTTCTTTCCGCCGTAGCGAGCAGCAGCAGCGGCAGCACCACGTAAGAGCCGAAGACGAGATCGTGGGAAGAGCCCAGGACGGCTAGGCTATAGCTCGGCGACGGTGAAAGTTCAGCGAGCTAAACTTTACCGTGGATCGGTAGATATTTTTGATATATACGCGCGAGTGTATACATAAGTATATATGTATATATACGTCGTAGTGTATGTAATGCAATGAGCTGCTTCCGTATCCGCTGTCTGGCCAGTTTCGCTGGGAGGTACAGATATTTTGTAACTCTTTTTCTCTTGTAATGGTTAACGCGACGTTCTTTTCTTCTCTTTATCTCTGCCCGATGTTCCAGGGCTGTATAGTGGAGCTCGCGGATTGAGATAAGGCGCACGAACGGCGGATTTAAACAATTATGCGCTTCACGTAGGGGAGATATCGTCCTGGTCACGCAAAGCTCTTAACGGATCTTGTGCTGGCTGGATGAGAAAAAAGGATCGAGACGTGGATGAATGTTTTTTTTTTATGGGCCGTGTGAGCTACTTTTTCTTTTACTGTTGGTTGTTGAGTTTGTTTTTTGATTAAAGCGGGGTTTTATGGTGCTGGGTTTAGTAGGTGAGTTTAAAATTAGATAGTAGTTTTAGTGATGTATGAGTGGTTGCTATTTGTAGTTAGCTTTTGAAATTTTAAAAACGTTTTTTAAAGTTTCCCGCGCTAACTGTTTTTATCTTACGAGTGACTCGGCTGATTTCTCTATGCACGTTTTCTACCTTACCGGTTACAGGTATCATATTGGATGATGATGTTCATCTGCTTTGTTGTTTGTGTTGAGGTAGTGCAAACTGGACTGAATCATATCAATAATAAAATTAACAAGAATTTATCTAAAAGATTGTTTATATCATCAGTTTAATACGTGAATACGTCAACTGTAAGCAATTCCAAACTAGCTTAATAATTATAAAAAGGTTTGTATATGCATAAATTGCAATTGACGCATTATAACCTTAGAATATTAAACGTAAATAATATCAAAATACTGATATTGCAACTATCAGTTAGTCTTCTAGATAGTGTTTTTATCAGACTTTTTATTTTTTAGAAAATGCTTTCAATGGAAAGAGTTCCAGATCAAATTGGATATCTTGTACTCACAGAGGATGGAGCAGTACTTACGGTAAATATTTTTATATTTTTAGCTATAGATACTTAATAAAAATAATTTTCCTAAGCATTATTTTACTTTCTTTTCCGCTTAAAAACTACAGTCTGGTGGTGAACTAGAAAACGATGAAAGAATTGCAAATATTGTGATGAGTTTAATTTCTTTGACAGATAAAATAGATCCCAAAGCTTTTGCTTCTAATGAAGGCTTTGAGAAAATTTCTATTATATATGACACTCATTGCTACATAATTTGCCTGTCAAACAAGAAAATTCATGTGTTAAAAAAGAAATTATCATCAGCTTCAACTTCTACAACAAACCAGCAATTGATCGATATTTAATTATTTATAAGTGCAAAATATAAAGTATTTGTGATATTTATATATTTTAAATCTTCTATACAATTTAGAGTAAAAATATCGATTGTTTTTAAATATCTTCAGAACTATTATTGCTATATAGGTTAATATTTACATAAATTATATTTTCATAACTATATGTATAAGTAAATAAAATATTACTTTAAATAAAATTTTATGTTTATTTACATATGTACAAAGAATATCTTATAAATATTACGATTCACTGTCTGAACTCGTATTATCATAATGAACTAATGAAGAAACACTAGTGTTTGCTCCATTACTTCCACTTCCACTACTACTTGTACTAGCAATCGATGCTGTAGTTATAGTAGGCAATGAAATTTTTTTATTTTTGTTTTTTAGTTTGTCTGTTATTGTGGATGAATTTTTTGATCTTTTTCTTGACTCAGCAACTGAAAGCAATCGTTTTAATGGCAGGGACTTATTTTTTGTACCTGAAAAATATTAATTATTAGTTTAATTATGTTGAAATTATGCTTAAAATAAGTTATATTTATAAAAACTAACTTTTTTCTTTGTTTTGTACCAACAGTTTTGCCAATCGTACATCATCTTCATGCTCACTGACCAAATTGATATTAATTCCCTTTTTCTTTAAAAAAGTTTGATCCATAGTAACCTTATCTTGTATTTCTTTTTTCTTTGCCTGAAAAGAAAAATATTATTAATAAAAGTATTCATATCATCAAAAAATTAATTTAAGTAAAAATATAAATTAATAACTTACTCTAAATGATGCCCTCAGAGCAGAATTTGAAGTATAATCATCTTTCCATAAAGAATCATTTAAAGCCATAGTATTCTCCAATGCATTTGATCTAGTTTTAGCAACTTTTTTGTCTTCTAAATTATGTTCCAATTTGTACATAGCATCATCATACAATCTACGTGACACTTCTTTTTCTTCTGGAACTACTTGTTCATTTTCAGTAGGATCCCAACGATTTTCTTGACGCCTTGCACCACTTACAATTTCATAATTTAAATTCTGTAAAATAAAAAAATAAATGTATAAACACAAGTTTTTTAATTAATTAGTTATATATAGCTTTAAAATATTTAAAACTTACAGCTGGATCAGTCTTAATCTCAAAATGATTATCACACAAATGACATTTCATTCGAAATTGATATAAAGGGGTACTGTAGTACATTCCAATCTTCTTTTTCTCTGCATTATATCTTACTCCCATTCCAATATGATTTCCACATCCATCACACCATATATTAAAGGGCATTTCAAAACGAATAATTAAAATACCCATGTGTAGTTTCCGAGCCCGCTCACGCAAGGCATGTGTCCCTTGGAATTTGTTTATTCCACCAAATTTGGGATCATAATCTGGTGGATAGTACAAGTTTTGTCCTTTGCGTTCTCCCATTTTGCTGGAACTAAATTAACAATAAAATGTACATAAAAACAAAATCTATGCTTAAAAAACTATAAAGTGAATGATTTTTCTATTTTTACAGGTATCAAGATAAATGTCAACAGTAATAAATTTAAAAATAAAATAAAAATAACGAAAGAAAAAAGAAAACAAATCGAATATAGGTTAAGTTTTAAATAATCCATTAATAATTATTTACTTACGTTTGTTTCTGCTTTCTTTAAAAGAAGATTCTAAAAATACGTTTTTCTATTAAAATTAATAGTTTTTAACACTTATGAATAACAAAACAAATTGGACAGCAACTCGGCAAGTCTTCTGTCAATTTTTATTCTTGTATGCCTTACATGTATATAAATACGTATACGTCGTGATATTGACACCACAAACTATGCAATGATAGAAAGCCATCTGTCTGATTCACCTGGGCGTTGTAAGCCACGCCTACTCAATGACGTCACTTAGACGCATAGTTCTCATTGGTTAATTCCCTTTAAATATTATTTTTAAAGTTAATTGCATGTAAAAAATAATTATTTAACATAAACTTTGAGAATAAAAAAAAAAAAAAAAATAACGACTTCTGATAACAAAATAAATAATTTTAAAATAACAAATTATATACTTGCGATTGAATAAATATTTTTATGAATAGGTAAGAGTTCAGCAATTTTTTAAAGGGACAGACATATATTAAATACATACGTACATACAGCACGTATACGTTTTCAATTATAATTCAATTATAGTTATAGTTATTGTAGAGGTAATATTCAAAATTATTTTCACTTTGTTTCTTTTTTTTTTCATTTAAATTTTTATCTATACCGATAAAATAAATACTGTGACATTAAAATTTTTTGTATTTCAAGTGCACAATTTAAATTAACTCAATAATTGTCTAGATTGGCCCTGTGTATACGTATAATTTATATGAAAAATTACTTTTTATTCTAAAAAAATAGTCCAAGTATTTACCCTATATAAATTTTTAACAAAGAAATAATTAAATAAATATTATACCAAACCACTACAGTACAATTTTTATTCTATTCATTCGACTGTAAAGAAAAACTCAAACCTAAAAATATTAGATATGCAAATAACAACTCTGCTCCATTCTCCCCTGCAGCGAGCCCGATGTTTGCTAAAAGTACATACACGCGCGCTCCACGCATCTACATAAGCGATTAAATCTATGGCTGACGAAAATATCAAAAGCCCGCCGAGTGCACGTGCCTAGTCTCTTTCTCTGCTCCGAACTGTAGATCGGAGCACGCGTGCTTATATCCGCGAGCTAAAAAAGCCGGTAGTCGAACATTCTTTTTTACTTGAAATACTTCGTTTGGTTTTAATACTTTTGGAGACTGAACTGCAAAAATGACGAGCAAGCCAGCTTACAAAGTCGGTAAGTTAAATGGAATACCTAAAAGTGCACGCTTATGTTTATCGTTGCGACACATGTTTTTTGCGGAGATGAAATTTATGAATATTGGCTTATGCAAAAGATAGATAAGTAAGGCCATTCGTTGCTTTTTTTTTATTCTGTATGTTTGCGACTTGATTTGATTAAGTTTTTTGTCTAATGTAACTAAGTTTTTGTTAATCATCTATGATTTAAAGTAGTTCTTTTATAATTTCGTTTTATCTTTTTTTTTAATTTGAAAATTAAACTATATAAACTAATAATTATAATTCTAATACCAATTATTTTTATCTGTTAGCTGATATCTCTTTGGCTGAATGGGGAAGAAAGGAAATTACTTTGGCTGAAAATGAAATGCCTGGATTAATGGCTATTCGCAAAAAGTATGGACCAGAAAAAATCTTGAAAGGTGCTCGCATTGCTGGTTGTCTGCATATGACAGTGCAAACTGCTGTTTTAATTGAAACTTTGATTGAACTTGGTGCAGAGGTATGAACTTTATTTTATTGCCTATTTTACATATTTATAAAATTGAAAGTAAAAAAAATTTTTAAATCATATGCTGCAATACTTCAGATACATTTAAGTACCGGATATTATTCAGTTTTTATGAAAACTATAATGTCATGTTAAAAAAAATTAATTAAGCTTGATTGGATTAAAATGGATTAAAATAAAATCAGATAAAAATGTACCTGAAATAATCAATTACAAAGCATTTCTATACAAACATAATCCTTATCTGTATTCATGACCTTCACTTTATCATATTGTAATTCTTTGAAAACAAGAAAGCACTTGCCTATCAGGCCACACTAATTATTAAAAGTCATGAATTGATGTAAATCTAATGAAATTTTGAGTTTTCAATTACTGAATTAATCTTATTGATTAACTTAATTTTTATCACTCATCAGTTAACTGTCATAAACATTTTAAAAGTTTTGTAATAAAATTTTGATTATTAAATTACTATATCAATCCAAGGTACAATGGTCTTCATGCAATATATTTAGTACACAAGACCATGCTGCTGCAGCAATGGCTAAAGTTGGAATACCAGTTTATGCTTGGAAAGGAGAAACTGATGAAGAATACATGTGGTGTATTGAGCAAACATTAGTATTTAATGATGGAAAACCATTTAACTTAATTCTTGATGATGGTGGTGATTTGACTAATCTTGTACACACTAAATATCCACAATACTTGCAAGATTGTAAAGGCATTTCTGAAGAGACAACAACTGGTGTACATAATGCATACAGAATGTTTAAGGATGGAAAACTTAAGGTTCCTGTTATTAATGTTAATGACTCTGTTACAAAGGTTAGCATAGGTTTTAATTTAAATTGAAATTGAAATTTTATATAAAATTTGAATATAAAATTGAAAAAAAATTTTAGAGTAAATTTGATAACTTGTATGGATGCCGGGAGTCACTCATTGATGGTATCAAAAGAGCAACCGATATCATGATAGCTGGAAAAGTTTGTGTAGTAGCTGGTTATGGTGATGTAGGAAAGGGTTCTGCTCAAAGTTTAAGAGCTTTAGGAGGTCGTGTGATAATAACTGAAATTGATCCTATAATTGCTCTTCAAGCAGCAATGGAAGGCTATGAGGTAGACAAAGTTTCATATAAAAATGTTTGAAATTAATTTATAATAAATTTCTTAAAAATAAAATATTAATGTAGGTAACTACAATGGAAGAAGCTTCAAAGAAAGGTCAAATATATGTTACAACAACAGGATGTAAAGATATTATCACTGGTGAACACTTTTTAAATATGCCAAATGATGCTATAGTATGTAATATTGGACATTTCGACTGTGAAATTCAAGTAGCATGGTTAGAGAAAAATTCAGTTGACAAAACCAACATAAAACCACAAGTAGATCGTTACAAATTAAGTAATGGAAGGTAAAGTTCATAAATGCATTATTCATTTCAAATATTGTATAAAGCAACTAGCATTCCAACTTAGGCTTTTTATAACATTTCAGACATATAATTATTCTTGCGGAAGGACGTTTAGTAAATCTTGGTTGTGCAACTGGTCATCCTAGTTTTGTTATGAGCAATTCTTTTACAAATCAGACATTAGCGCAAATTGAATTATGGACAAAATCTAAGTCATATTCCCTTGGTGTACATATGTTACCTAAAAAGGTACAATACTTTAATTTTCTCAATTACAAATTTGATAAAAAATTTAAAATAGTCTAAAATTTAATCTAATAAATATTTATTTTATGAATAGTTGGATGAAGAAGTAGCAGCACTCCATCTTGATCATTTACGAGTAAAATTAACAAAACTTAGTAAAAGCCAAGCTGAGTACTTAGATATTCCTGTAGAAGGACCTTTCAAACCTGATCATTACAGATATTAATGTTGATTTACATCAACTATGAATTGTGAATATAATCCAACTATTTTTTTTAATCAATTAAATTTTATATTGATCAACTTACTAAAATCGAATATCTTGTAATTTCTAAAAGTTTCTAAATTAGTTAAGTACCTTATTAGTTCCTTTACTTTTACGACATTAATGTAGCTATATCTTAAATTTAAATATTGATAGTAAAAACAAAGTTTTCTAAAAAATTTACAAGTTCTATTTAATTCAATTTCAATACCATTTTGAATTATAATAATATCGAGCTTCTTTTAAAATAAAATGATAAAGACAAATATTAATTAGAAAATTTATAAGCTATTTCTATAACATTCTATTATTAATGTAAAATATTTACATTTCTTTACATTCCTTATCTCATTATTTTACACTTATTCTTTCTACAAAGAATCATTTACATTTAATTTACAGTTTTAAAAGTGTCATGTTCTCTTGAAGGCAACAACACCCACAGCCAGTTGGGCAAACAGTCTCATTCATAAACCATGATGCTAAATGATAAGTGTGACCACCATGTCCACACACTATACAAAAATTACTAGGTCCTAAAATAAAATAATTTAATTATTTAGTATTTTCATATTTTCTTATTCATAAGTGAAGAGTTTTTTATTTATAAGTATTAATAGTTTTAAATTATATCTTTATCATTTTTAAAAATCAATTTTTAAGTTTTAAAAATCTATTTCTAACAAAAGAGTGAGATGTTTTTATCCCATCAACAGTAGAAATTTTTGAATTTTTTCCGTTGACAAAAAGTATTATTCGCTATTCGTCCGTAATATATATGGGTTTGTGAAAAATATATTAGTATACATTTCTATATTTACCTCTAACAGAAATATGGCATACAGCACATTGAAAAGTCAGTCGTTTGCAAGTAGAACATTGCGGCCCTTTGCTTGATTTATTACACGTAAGACATTCACTTTGGAACTCAATACTTTTGTGCGTATCAAATGATGTAGAACTAACATGTTTTAATACTTGAGCTCGCGAATCTAATAATCTCCACCTATGTAAAACTTCAGCATACGCTTTTTTATAAGCATCATACAGCGCGGTATTCTTTTCATCTAACAGTCTAAAATAGTAAAAAAACAATTTAAAATATTTAAATTATTATATATTAATTAAAATACATTAATAAAAATATATTTTTAACTTTTTAATTACCTTATATTTCGTCCATATTCACTAAATGAATCTTGAATTTGAAGACCATCTAATGATTCTGACCAAGAATTTGATCTATTCTGCTTTAAATTTGGGAAATTCCATCCTTCAAGACTTGTATCTGCAGGATGGATAGTATGATAAGGTGATCCACCAGGCTGAAAATTATTATTTTTACAAATAGAAGAAAAAGAGTATTCATTGATCATATATACGGCTTAAATAATAAAAGGCATAAATTCAAAACCAAAATAAAAAAAAATTAATAAATAAAAAAGTATTTTTTCTAATCTTGATACTTTACAAATATAGAGATTGCATACAAATTATAATAAAAGTTCATGTTAATTCAAGCTTAAAATAGTATAAACTTTATATATTTGTGTTAATAATTAAATAATGAATCAAATGTTAGAAGCATGTAATTGGCAAGGATAAGACATAATGACCCCAAGAACCAAACAGTTTTTAAAGCCTGAATTAATTAGCTTATAGGTTTAGTAATAACAGTAAATGCTTATCACCATTAACGTGAATGAAAAATGAACCTTGCCTTACCTTTAACCACCACTTGCCAGTGAAAAGCTTCTATAACAAACATAATATAAAATTGTCAGTTTTGAATTAACTTTTACAGTAGTCAAATTCAAAATTACTAGTTGATATCTTTTTGTCTACTTAGATTATTATTCAAAAAAATTTTTTTTATATTTACACCTAACAATAATTTACAGTTAATAACTAAATTTCGTGAAGATAAACTACAAATTTGTTTATTGCTTTTTGTTATAAAGCATGAATATTGAATTTACATGATAAGTGTACATAGTGAAATGATAGTTAAATGTTACATGCATTTGGTTCTTAAGGTATACTAAAAATGACCAAGCATGTGATGTATACCATATTAACATTTGAAATGACTTTGAATATGAAAAGCAACATAGTAATGTGATCATGCAAAAATAATGTTAAAGAATAATAGCAGATAAAGATTTCTTGTTCCTTTTGTTATGTGACACTTACACTGACGTTTACCGATTTGCTAACAAAACGACTTTGTGCCATATCATGATTTTCAGATCTATAGCTGAAAGCGCAGCTTAACATACCAGCCATCTGTATGTCAGATTGGTTAGCATAGTGTTGTATCCTAAAAAAAATTTTTAGATGTACAAGAATAATTCTATTTTTCTTTTTATACTTATGTATTACATACAAGGAATGAATTAAGTTTTGTCCAAAAGGATGTAAAGACCAAGGGGCATCCATATCTGGAGTTTGATAAGTTACTTGAGGATTTTGAGTATTTGTAAGAGGTTGAGAAATAACTAAAGCAGCTAAACACCAAGCTTGTACTAGATCTGGTCTTTCTAAACTTGCTGCTACATTTGCATTATAGTGACACATTGCAGATATATCAGTTGTATTAATTCTGTAAAATAAATAAAGTAAAATAAGTATTTATATCCTTTTAAAATACAATAAATGTATTATTAAACTGACATATATTTCTCAGCCAATTCTTTATTTACGAAAAAGAGTGATGATGCATCATATATTGTTACCAAAGAATGATAGTTTTTATAGCATTTTCCATGTGCTCGATTTGCACTATGAGCAGTTCTTCTTGTAATCTACAAAAACAAAATATTTTGTAAATTATTCACTTTGGACGATAATATATTCAAATTTTGCTATCAAAAGACGTTTTCCTTTGAAACTATTGAACTAATTCAAGTTATTTTTAAGACAAAAGGACTTACTCTTTCTTGATAATAGAAGGAACTTATCGAAATATTGTCATTAGGCTGAACATATGAACTAGGATAAATCTGCATAAAATGACCATTATTAATACTTGATCCAAGAGCAGATAAAGCGCGCGGCGTTGTTCCTTCGGGTTTTATAGAAGCTCGTCTTGCATAAGAAGAACGACCGAAACAGACCAATATACCTTGAATAATATCAATATTTTTAGTATTTCTATATTTTTATTTCAATACTTTTAAAATTATCGCATATACGAACCGACACTACAGAATTTAGCTCCTGACGTTCGAGGAAAAGGAATATAAGCATCTTGATAATTTGAACATATTTTGTTTGAATTTAAAAAGTTTTCATTATGTTGTAGATATCCTAGATGATCATTTTCTGCTTCATCTTTAACACAAGTCTGAAAAAACATTAGTGATCAATTAAAAAAATTGCCTTATAAAAATTATAGAGAGTATTTCTATCCTCTCTTTGTAGTAAGGTACTTGCTTGTTCTAATGTAGTAATCAACTGCCTAAGACACGGTTCTAAACAAGAACGATTTTTTCTGACTCTTTGTTGAGCTGTTTGTTTAAGTACTTTAAGCAGTTTAGTTTTTATTGTATTATCTATAGTAGTACCAGAACAAAATTGAAATGTAGGCTGAGCACTGTATGGATAATTTCCTGGAAAATTTACTTTTAGTATAACGTTGTAATTTTTATTAGATGCTGTTACTGTACAGCTTCTCTCTGCAGCATCCATTGCATTAACCTGTTTCCATGATTAATATTATTAGTGAAATTATAAAATTGTACATTAACACGCAAGTGCGTAAAGTATGTGATATTCAAGTGCAAAATTAATCTTCACGCACCGAAATTGTTTAATGCTATTACTCTGTTATTAATCAGTGTGCAAAGTTCGATTTTTTATAGTTGTTTATTTGTAATACTTGTTACTTTTAATAATTTATTTCAGACACTATAAGTACGTATATTCATTAAGCATTTTTTATAATACTAATCAACATCAAGAATTTTGCACACTGACTTAAAAGGATTAAAAAAATAAATACATATAACATACTTCTATGTTTGGTATATTCATGTTAATTAGAGAAAATTCTTGTTGTAAAGTTTTGGGTTGAGTTGGAGATGGTGTATCTTTTTCAAGTTTTGAAACTTCACTTTCATGGTTCAATGTTGCAGAGTCCATATTTGTTGTTGTATAGTTTAAATCACGTTCGTTGTTCGATTCACGCAGTTGAAGTTCTTGTACTGATTGTAAAGTTCCTGTTAAATAAAAAAAATTACTTTTATGTATATAAACAAAGTACATTCGAATGAAAAATAGAACAATAAATATTACTTAAATTATTATCTTCTGAATACTGTGTATACATACAGTTACTATCCTCCATGTCATGACCACATAACTAGAATGTAAAATCAAAATTAACTTATAAATTATTTAAGAAATTATTTATATTTAAACTTGTAAATTACCTTTTTCAAAAGAGGAGGAATTTTAAAAATTCTCAAACATTGATCTTTAGACCATGTAATTAGTTCATAATCATTCTTTTCTATAAAAAAATAAGTTTATTTGAATAAGAGCTTATAAAGAGACTGATTTCCTGCTACTAATGCTACTTAGTAAAATACGCATTAAGCTGTACTTGTAATCTTATTTCATTATGCAACAAAAAAAATAATTTTTTTTTCTTGAACTCTGGCATGCACTAATCAGGATTGATATTTTAATGTAGTCTTCATATATTACTTATAGTATTCACATTATATTTGCATTGAAAACGTGTAAAAGTTATTTCTCAATTAATTTTAATTTAAAATATATAAATAAGTCAACTATAATTGAATTATGATTTAATATTATAATAATACCTGTCCTTGGTTGTCGCCATTGGAATTCAAGAACAACATCAGTATGCCCAACAAATGTATAAATAGGGGCTGATAAATTTGAAGTGTTCCATAAAAGAAGACTATTTTCACCTCTCCTCAACTGAGGTACAACGATTGTAACTAGGCCTTCTCCAAAGGGCTGTAATATATTTTGAATTATTTAAAAATCAAAAATATAAGTAATACATTTAATTGATTGTTAATATTCATACTGTGTAACGTGCTCTCCATACGGGAGAGTTGGTTGTCAGTATACTTTCAGCTCTGCGAGGGTTACTTGTATCAAAAATTTTGACAGTACAATCTTGACTTGATGTGGCTAATTGATTCTGTTGGAATGGACACCAGTCTAATCCATGAATCTGAAGAAAATTCATTATAAATATATGAAATATGATACAATTTATTACTTCAGATTTTCTTTAAATCAAAAAAATATTTACTTTTGTTAAATGAGCTGCAATATACTGTACAGGACTGTTTCCTTTTCTCTGATCCCATATTTTGATATCACCATCATGAGCTGTAGCTAACATATTTGGAGATAAAATGTTCCATCTTACTTGTGACGCACCAGCTAAAAATAAGTTTTTTTATTTTTTATAGTCAATTTTAAAATGTTTAAAGAATGTTTTTGTTTTATAAATTACTAAATGCTAACATACCAACTGCTGATAGGGATAAACTTGGTTTTCTTTGATCTCTAATATCCCAAATGTGAATATAAGTATCAATACTACATGTTGCTAAGATGTCAGGATCTTTTGGATGCCAATTTAAATCACTCACAACTCTTGTGTGAGCTCGCAAACTGTGAGTTGGTTGTAGGTCATAGCCATTGTTTCCCATAAAACTTAATATTTCTACCCGAGTATTACTCTGATTTTGAAAAAATTTATTATATTTTAAGTATAGTAGACTGACAGTGTGATTTAATTATAAAATTAGTTGATTACTTACTGATATTGCACATAAGTGGCAGTTTGCTAGGCTGGGATTCCATTCAGCAGATCCTACTTCATATTTGCTTTGTCGATGAAATTTTCTGAGAGACTCAGATTCTTCATCGAGATGTTTAATTGCTAGATACCTCCGGCTGTGTATCAAAAGTATCAAGTTAATAACAGACACAAAAAATTCTTGCAAGAGTATGTCATGTCAACTTACCCGGCTAATAATACATGGTTGCCCGTAACATCGACAGCCATGGTATTAGCCTGCAAAAAAATACCCAAATTTCACCAATGACATCATAGACAAAAAAGAAGGAACCATCCCATTCCCATGTCGCATAAAATAGTTCCTACTTGTCATCAAACTCAAACCAAAAAGTGCAAAAATTCACCTGCAGATCCCGATGCTCGGTGACCACATAGTCCCTTCCCCAGCGCTTCGACATCTTGCCTCCTCGTCCTTATCAAGCTACTTAGATCTCCAAAAACTCAATCCAACCATCCCCAATCCCCGAGGAATCATAACAAAGCTAACCCAACACCTCCCTAGGTTAGATTTCACGCACTCGTCGGCGCCGACAGCGCATATCGCCTCGCTCCTAACCGCACAGCCGCAACCAAACACCCGACTCCGATTATCCCTCTCTTATTTTGTTTACGCTCCGTTTTGCCTTATATCAAAAACGCCGAGCAGGGGAATATAATAAACGAGCAGACGCGCCGCGGCAATTCGCGAATCCAACAGTGTGCGGGGCCCGTCAGCTGCCTATCTGCGCGAACTCGCGGGGTGGGGATGAAAAAACACTGTGTGTGGAAGGCTGTGGCAGCATATAAAAGAAGGAGGGGCGGACACTAGTGTATATGTGTGTTGCGGAGAGAGAAAGAGAAAGAGCTATACGTTCGCGAGCGACGCTGCCTGCATGCTATTTCTGTCACGTAGGACGCAGATTATATATATAAGTGTTGGCTGCAGTGCATGCACATACGCAGTTTCGCGTATACACTAACACGGAGAGCGGGTAAAATTGCGCACGAAGAAGGAGAGGGCAGCTCTCGGGAACGTCCAGTGCTAGTGTACAGCTCTTCCAAGTCAAAAGGTCTATTGCACATCGGTGTATATTAAATACAGTAGTGTGTGTATATGTGCGGTGATCATAGTTTCGTGTAGAGAGAGAGAGAGAGCGTCGGCTAGTACGCGCGAGTAGCTGGTTTGATAAAGGTCACCGCGAGTTTTTGACACCTTTTTCCCTGTGTGTGTTAAGAGAGCGTCGAGTGTGTAGAAGTGGCTGCACAGTAACACGGCCGGAGCGCGCCGTTTTCTCTTTTTTGACGTTACATTATATATATCGAAAAAACACAGCTCTCTTTGTTTCCCCGCTCTCTCTTAATCAGTGTCAAAAAAAAGTAGCCTGGTAACAATGTTCGCGATGATGGATTGTTTTCTGCATTAGCAGGCGCCGAGTTCTGTGTGTTATCTCCTGGCTTTTCTCTCGCCTGGGAAGCGCGGAGAGACAGAAATAAAGCGAAAAAGAAAAAACAGTCGAGTGTGGCTATATAGTGTAAGTTTGCGAGAGACTGTGGGCCGCGCTCTGTTTGTGTAACAGTTCCGCGCTCCGAAAAAAAAGCGAGTAAAAACCTTGGCTTGACCGTCGCCGCGGCCCTTTTTGTATAGATATATATATATATAAGCGCGACGCTATCTCATACTCGCTATCGTCGCTGTATACTCTTCGCTTTGAGGAACGTGTATAAGAGAGATTCTTGAAATTTTCTTTGTTGAAGTCTGAGCGCTGCGTGTGTAAGTGAGTGTTTGCGGTGCAGACAACTACTACTGAGTAGGTGTATATACGTGCTGGTCATTCATTCGTGTCAAAGAACTTTGGGCACGATTCAAGAGCGCAGGAATCAAGCGCAAACAAACAGGGACGCGCTCCGTTTGTTTTTCTCTATATAGATTACGGATAGTTTATTTTCGGTTTTTCTTCTGCGCTCATTGACATTTCACTCTCAAGTTTATTCTTGACGCTCGATACACTTGATTTTGTGATGTACCCCAAGTGTAACGTCGAGGGAATAAACATCGAGTCGTCGATTAATTTTGTCCACTCAAAGAGAAAAGGCATCTTCATACATAAGAAAAAAATGTTTAAAGACCCCATAAGTTTACGAAATCGTATAAGTTTCCTTCTTCTTCGTCGCTATTGAAAAGCCTCAACGCGCAAGGCTCTAAAGGCTTGCCGAGAGCATTTGGAATTTGTTTATTTGAAGAGCCAATAATTATGGCCCTGAATTAATTTGCACCGAAACAAAAAGCTGCAAGTACAAAGCCACCGTCCCGTTAACTTTGAACATTGAAAGGAAAGATATATTGCAAAGATGAAGCTACTCGAGAGTACACGCTTCGAAGCAATAAACAATGCTTTATCCATCACAACTGGAGATAGCAAGATTATTGGAAGGTCTGTTATCATCTATAAATATGCACACTTATAATATTGACAAAATTTTTTAAAAATATTTATTATTTTCTTTTAGGATAGAGAGTTATTCTTGCAAAATGGCTGGCAATGATAAGCAGCTATACAAACGTTTTAATGCTGAACAAGGAGTAACGCCACATGATTTCCAAGCTTTATCACCACCACAAACTTCTCTTGGCACATCTCCAGCACAAAGTTATTTAAGGTATTATTTGCTTACTTTATAACATTATCTCATATTTTTCCATGTTTACTTTTTTATCATCAAACAAACACTTGATATTTTTTTTTTTACAGTCGTAGCATTTCTGGGGACGAAGATGGTCCGCTATGTGACACAATTAGTCGAAAGACTCTGTTTTATTTAATAGCAACACTGAATTCAGCATTTTATCCAGACTATGACTTTTCCGATGCTAAAAGTCATGAATTCAGTAAAGAGCCAAGTCTGCAATGGGTCATGAATGCAGTAGATAGTAATCTGAGTGCAACTGCAGGAGATCATTATCGCACATTACGGGCAGCACTGTGGGCTACAATTGAAGATGAAATATCAATGAATGAATGTGACATTTATAGGTAACACAATAGAATTGAAAAGAACATATTTTAGAAATAAATTTACTATTCATCCTTAATTTTAGTTACAATCCTGATTTGGCATCTGATCCTTTTGGAGAAGATGGATGTTTGTGGTCATTCAATTACTTTTTCTATAACAAAAAACTCAAAAGGATTGTATTCTTCACCTGTAGAGCAATAAAGTAGGTATTCCTTTTCAAGGATTATGTTAATAGTCAAAACTATGTTCAAACTAATTTTAATTAATAATTTTTTTATTATAGTCCTCTTTATGCATTGGATTCTGGTATTGGTAGTGATTTTGCGATGGATGAAGATGATGAAGATACCTATTAAAAAATTCGTTTCAAATATTTTGAAATTCAATTTTTCTCTTATAAATAGTTGGCAAATAGAAATATTTTAAATGTTTTCAAGCCCTTATTGTACTACAATATCACAAAATAATTTTTTCAGTTTTCTTTAAAAGTGCAATAACACTGTGAAATTAAATCTGCATAGATAAAATTAATGTCAAACACAAAACAAAAACAAAATATATATATATATAAATATTTGTAAAATTGCTCACAAGATTTTATGACATTATTTTTTTCTGTATATGAAAATATCAGTTTCATCAGTTATCTTTATCCAATCTTGATTTAATTGATTTACAATCAATTATTGGTTGTATAACATATTTTTTCTATAAGTATTCATCTTTCTAGGTGATAGATAAAAAAAAAACATTACTTTAAATCTATTTCTGGTCTGGTATTTGATCTCAAAATTAATTATAATATATTTTTTTCGATTATAAATTGAACATAAAAAATGAAATTATTTCTTTAATTTCAGTCACAAGTTGCGCTTTTTTGGTATATTATTTACTTAATATAAGTGCTTTGGTATGTTTTCACAGGTGAGGCCTTATGCATACAAATGTCAAAACTTTAAGGAATTCTATAAATTACTATATTAATTTCATATTTTGAAATGCAGTTATAATATCAATAATACTTTCAATTTAAAGTTAATGATAACATACTAAAAGCTTAAACGTATCAACAGTAGCCAATACTTCGTGTAGGATTTCCGTATGTTATAAATGATTATTGTTTAAGAAATTTTCTTCTTATAAAGCATATGTAATAAGCTGTCTTACTAGTATGTTTACGAACTCCACCGGTGATTATAAATATGTATTGTACTATCATATTTGATGAGGATAACATTTTCATGAATTGTTTTTTCACAAAATCACGTACTTAAATGATAAGGAAGAATTGATGTGGAAATTTGGTTTCATAAAATCAATTGTTTACACAAGATAAACAAAACTTTAAAAACATGTAAGATAGAAGACAAAATTCTTAGAATATAGATTAAACACTTTACCAATATACTATTATTATAAAGTGTTAAATAGTTGAAATGATAAATCTATTTATTATCAAGATAATTTAAAATTATCTTTGTGTAAATGAAATACTATTAATTCGCATAATAAATTTGAAAATATTACTTTTGGGTATGAAAAATAAGACAATTTCAACATACTTAATATTCAAATTGTAACAAAGTCACTATTTTATTCAAAAAATATCTTACAATATTACAATGGAAATCATGATATCTTTAAAATAAAATATGTATTTAACTAGTATGTATGATTTCAGTTATAAAAAATACAGTACAGTACACTTGTGACATGAATTGTAAATTATAAATAAATCGTTTTTCCTTAAAAGTGAAAATTCTTATTTCTATTCACAGACATCCTATTTTCAAAATCAACACACCATTTTTTAAATTCATTCAATTAGTAACAATGATTTCATTTCATACATTTTATACATCCTTAAAAGTCGGTATCGTCATATTTTAAACGATGTAGTATTTAAATAATAGATGCTATACGTAAAAAAGCTTAAGGGTTGCTTAAGAACAATTAAAAAAAATAATACGTATGTTGTAAGTAATAATTTAACATTAAATAGAGCTTTTAATTTCTGCGACGAAATTTGAGAATTAATATTTAATGATTTAATAATATCAATTAAAAAAGTCTTAATCATTATGCATAATAGATAAAATTTATGAAAATACCGATTTTAACAATTTGAATATACATAACTTGATTTTAATTTATTTATACATCATAACATCTGGAGATTGATACATGCACATGTATGCATCACATAAGAGTCTTTTAGCATGTTCAGGAAGCATTCTGTCATCTGTTACTGTAGCCAAATGACTAGCTCCATCTTCGCTCAACCAATAAGGGAAATCTGGGCATGGCACCATTTCAGGTATATTGTAACCATTTTGTTCACCTTTAAATAAAAAATATAGAAAATAAATCTGAGAACTAAATTGGAATAAGTATAACGATATTTACCTTTCCTGTCTGCCATTGAGTCAAAAAAACACCAAGGTGCTTCAGAACCAGGAGCGCATTTTACAAATGAAACATAGTGCGATGTTTCAATACAGACAACTGCTAAAAGCTCCATATAAAGGCGTGGTACTGCGCAATGCTCTTGTAAAATTTCATACTCCTTTGGTGTAGTAAGAATCTTAGGTTCATGATGAGTTCTCCTTTCATGGCAGTGTGCCTAAAAAAAATATTTCAACATTAATAATGCCCTAACAAACGAAAATAGAACAGACTAAATACTCTAGTACAGAAAAATAATATAAAATCGTTATTAAACCTTTTCAAGACATTTTCTGCAGAAGACTATACTTTCCAAACCTTCACCGCATTGTCCATAACACTCTTTACATTCAAATTCAGCTAACTTTCCACAAACTGTACACTGTCTAGGAGCTACAAGTAATATAAGCATTAATTTTCGTTTTATTTATGTTTGAAATATTTTTATACAGTAAAATACTTACAATCTTCAATGATATCTGTTACATCTAACAAAAGCGTTGGTTGAATTTTTGAGTACATTTTGTAAGTTTTTCCAAAGCGAGGCATTTGTAAGATCAAGCATGCAGGTACCTCTTTCAATCTAACATTGCTTGTTAAAAAGCTTTGTTCTAATAACTGTTGAACTGTAGGTAATGTGAGCTGATCATCTTTTTCAACAAACAGTTGATAATGGTAAGCATCTTGACCAGAACTTAACTGTAAAAATGGCTCAGCTTTTAGAGTTTGTGCGACTAAAGATGTTAAAAATTCTTCAGGATCTATAATAATAATTTTAATAATGACTTTATGAGCATTTAATTTATTTACATATAAAATGTAGTGTTAATGATATAACCTTTTTCTTCACTTGTTAATCCAGAAACAGATGATGATTTTTCTAATAAAGTTCTTAATTTCATGACACGATCAGCTCTAACAAATAGGTCTTGTCGAAGAGGATTAACTATCTCTTCTCTTAGAACCCTTTGAACTTCTTCGTATTCTGGACAGTCTCTTTCATTGGGTGGTCTAAAAATACAAATATATTATTAGTTGAAAATATTTTGCTGTAACGTAAAATAAATCAATTACCTGAAAATAAGACTGTCAAACACACTTGTGAAGGCAAACATACTAAAAAGAGTAGCATCTAAATAACAAGAATTATGATGTCCTTGTATACCCCGATATTTTCCACAGATTTTTTCTAGATCACCCTGCACCAATATAGGTGGTATTGCTCCACTTATAACAGAACTATGAATACTTTCAAAATCTTGTGTATCAGAGTTGTAGTAACAGCTACTAGCCTTGATTGTTAAATATAAATTACTAAATGTAAACTAAAATATTAATTTGGTAAATGGTAAATTAGTTCATGAAACTTACTGCCATATCATATTGTTCACAATCATTCAGATCTGTAAACCATACTTTTTGTGGACTACTTTGAAAGTATCTAACATCTTCATAAGTTCCATCTGTTGCTAATGGATGAATATCATCCTAACAACAAAGATTTATTATTACACATTAACATTCAGGTGTAATATGTGAGTAAAAATTGAAGGTATAAATCTAGCCAGTTATTCATAAAAAACTAAAATATTTATATTTAAATAAATATTAAATTTTTTAAAAGAATTACCAATTCAATAGCTGCCATTATTCTTTCTGAATTTGAATTTCCTGGTAATCCAATCCAGCGTATTACTCCATAGCGAGTATCATTGTCTACAAGAACTTTCACACATGATCCAACACTCAAATTATTCGTATTTGGAGGTTGTTGAATATTTTTATATATTTCTTCCACTTCATCATCTAAATAAAGAAATCACTTGTATTATAAATCATTAAACATTGCTAGAATATGTAAAAATAAAAACTATTTTAAGCGCAAACTATGAATAAAAAAACAACTAATTTTTGTTACATTTTGAACTATAAACATTAATCTTATCATCTAAATTACTTTTATCACTTAAATCTATGTCACTACTCCACTTGTGTTCCAATACACAAAGTGGAATATCTTGTAAATGTGTAGCCATTTCATAGACAAATTTTAAGAAAGATCCAAGCTCAGAGGCATCACTGGTAGCTCTGAGAGCACAAGCTAATTTTAAACCCCCACCAAGTTATTATTATCCCTTCCAATACAGACACAACTTAATCTAATAATTTAAATCATTTGTTGCTGAAAGACAGATAAAAGACATAATTGTTACATGCAATTAATTACCAGAATTCAAAGGATCAAAACTTTTTAAATTTCTGTATAATAATTTATTATCATCTTGGTGTTCTTGAACTTTACTCTTTACTGGTAAAATTGTAGTGTTAAAGGCAATAGGTTCTTTAGGCCCAGATGCTTGATTATTATTGTCAGTATCCACAAGCAAGGAATATTTATCTTTCTGCAAAATATCTTTTTTTGTTTTAGTTTCAATAACATCTTTACTTTTTGAGACAAAAAAGTTGTCAGTTTTCTTAGGTTGCAAAATATCATTAGACAAAAAATCTGTTGAAATAAAAAATATAGAATAAGTTTACATGTACTATTGATTATCTTAAATTAAATATTGAAAATAAATACTTTTTTCAAAAATTTGAATGTCTTCTAAAGCTTTTTTTGCCTTTCGTGGATTTATATTACTAACAGTTGTAAATGTACCAGGTGAAGAAAATGTCATGAAATATTTTTTTGTTAAGATTGAAGGAATACAAATATCTGGATTATCCTACAAAACCATATCATCAAATAAAAAAAGTAATGAAAATAATTTCTATATTACTTAAAAAAAATTAATTTTCTTACCAATAAATCTAGGCCAAAATAATATCCATCTCCAAGCTCAGGTACAGGACCAATAAATTTAACTCTAGCTAAATAAGTTTTAAGATTATTATAGTCTGGACAATACCAGACTTTACTGTCTGGCTCAATACTTTCAACATCCTTACAAAACGTTTCATTTGTTGCTAAACGTATTCTTTCTGGTAAACTTACAACAGGACATAAAAGTTGCCAAATTAATGGCGATATCGATAATAGATCAATGGAATGACCCTTCCATTCTGTATTGTGCCAAATTTTACCTTCAAATTTGCTGTGCACTCGTATTCTCAACGCATCATTATTTTCAACTCCAATCACCTCTACGAGCATTCCCGGCTCTACTTTTCCAATATTTGTACTGCATTTGCCTTTCAGAAGGGTGAAAATTGTTTGCTTTACGACAATGTAATATTTGACTGGTGAATTTTCTTGAATACTTAAATGACTTAGGTTACACCAATCTTCCATTTTGATGGAAAAATAATATCATAATGAAAACTCATTCAATCTCATGAAATTACAGTCACAAAGTTCGTACTCATTTTGTTAATTAATCTGAAACTTTTCTAAGCAAAAAAAAACACAAAAGCCATTATTTACTTTCAACTAGCCAATTCTCAAGCAAAGATCTACAAATACGCTCAAAATCATGATCCTTACCACCTATTCATAATAAAAAGCTTTTTTTTCGACTTTCGTGAAATTTCCGCATTCCCAAGCATTTTTGCAAAATTTCAGAAATCCACAGCCACAGCGAAAAACCCAGCGCAAACATTAACACTCCCGCCGACAGCTAAAAAATCCTCTCGACTCGCTTCCATTCTGCATTGCCGATATACAGCTACAGTCCATCATTAAACAAAAATTGATCGGCTTGCAGAAAGCCAGTGCGCTGGGGCGCGCTAATGCTCTGACAAACGATAAGACAAATCCCAGCGACAATCTAATCGTTCTAGAATCAGCTGATAACGTTAATTTCAAATCGTCGCTAGAGAGCGCTTACTAGCCCTGTGTCTAAAATTTTCTCGGAAGAAAAAAAAAATGAGAGCCACGCGCGTCTGTGCGACTGGGAGCTACTGTACCCACTGTGCAGCCGTCTTGGAACGCGCGAGCGCGCGAATTGCCGGCATTGTTATGCCGATAGGTTAAGTGTGCGCTGATATATGTGGTTTTTGAGAGGAGAGTGTGTGTTTAAATAGTGTTTTTTGTCGAGTGTGTTGTGAGAGATTGAATTATTTTTAAAATGGGAGATTCGGATTTGAACGAGCTGCTCAGGAGGGCAGAGCAGATGGCTGCTGATGTCGAGGGCAATGGGGAGCTGCCACAAGTGGAGAGGAACCTCCGACAGATATTGGATGGTTCTAATGAAATATGGTCCCAGATGACGCAGACTGGGACTCAGGATAATCAAGTGCAAGCGTAAGTTGATTCTTGGTTGATTTGGGTTTGATGAGGGTTACGTTAATTTTGTACTTTTTCAGTCATCTTCTGTTGGGTTCGAGAGGCATTGACTTGATGCAGATAGCTCAGAAGCTGAATTCGCTCAGTACTCGCAGAACGTTTGAACCACTTGATCCTATTGCGGATACGGATATTGTTAGTTATCTCAGAAATGAAAAAGAGAATGCTATACTGTCGATTATAGAAATGGTTCACAAAGATGTACGTATCCATTTTATTATAATTTTATTATTGATTTTCATTTGAACCATAAACATTTCTTATTATGATCTTTAATAGTTTTATTAATTTTTTCTATATTTTTTTAATAAAACTATTTTAAGTTCATACAAAAAATGAATTAGGTTCAATTAAATTAATACTTTTTCAAAAATAAAATTAAATTTATGTAAAAATTTGGTTGTTAATTTATAAATTAATGTTTTAGACTTTTGAATTAAATCGTGTTCAACAATTAGAACATACTCTTGGAGAATGGAAACAAATGAGATTTGAAATAATGAATTCTATGACAGCTCCTTCAGGAGAGTTAGTGGATCTTCGAGGAACACCACAAAGAACTAAAGTTGCTGGCTCAATGATTAGTAGCTTATCAAGTGTAGAAGCTGCATATGTAAAGGAAATCCAAAATTACAATGAACATGTATTAAAAGGAGTCACTAGACCTAGTTTATTTACAGCTTTTGCTAAAGCGGCACAATGTTTCCATGATAAAAAGATTTTAGACATATGGGAAATGGTCAAATATATGGTTGATATACCTCCAACACCAGCTG
Organism: Eupelmus urozonus; assembly: GCA_900480035.1. NCBI lineage: Eukaryota > Metazoa > Arthropoda > Insecta > Hymenoptera > Eupelmidae > Eupelmus > Eupelmus urozonus. The sequence continues at coordinate 154,026 of UELX01000018.1, forward strand.
GAGATCAAATAAAATCGAGAAATAGCAGTATAGTTGAAATGAAAATTGTATCTCAAGCAAGGAAATACCTTGAAAATAGATACAAAGAATTTATGAACTCTATAGTAAGTGAGAATTTAGCACAAGCTAAAAGAGGTGGTATACCTGGTACATTACCATTAGTGAAAAGTTTTGTTGGAATTAAAATACAAAATATGAGGGATTTAGAAGAAGTTGTTGTAGAAGACAAACCATTATGGCCCTTAGTTTATTATTGTATGAGATCTGGAGATTTAAAAGCGGCCTTACAGTGTTTAAATCAATGTGGTGCTACTTTCCAAGAATTTAGAACTGCTCTTGAAGAAGCAATAGAAGATCCACAACATCATCCCAGTAGTAGAGCAGAATCAACATTGAAACTTCACTACAGGAAACATGTGAGATCTGCCACTGACCCCTATAAAAAAGCAGCTTATTGCGCACTTGTTCCATGTGAACCTGACGATCTCCACACAGAAGTCATGTCAGCTGCTGATGACTATTTATGGCTCAAATTGTGTCAAGTTAGAGAGCAACCAGATCCAGAAAGTAAATTAACGTTAGATCATTTACAAACAACAATTTTGGAAATATATGGTAAGAAATTGTATTTTATATTTCAAGAATTAGATTACTTATTTAAAATTATTTATTAATTTATTAATTTTTTTAATTTAGGAGAAACATATTACAGTGCTCATGAAAAACCATTCCTATATTTTTCAATGTTGTTCTTAACTGGACAGTTTGAAGCTGCCATAGAATTTCTAGCTAGAGGAGCTGGTGCTAGACACTTAGCACATGCAGTTCACTTAGCTGCTGCTATGCATGAACACAGTTTATTAGCAGTAAGTCAAAGTGTTTTAGCTCCATTAATTAGCATAGATCCTGCAGATAAGCCTCCAGCAAAGAGATTAAATTTTGCAAGATTAATATTACTTTATGTAAAGAAATTTGAATCAACTGATCCAAAAGAAACGTTGCATTACTTGTTCTTATTAAGGTAAATAGTTCAAAGAAAGTGTTGGTAATATTTATTTATTTATAAATTCATTTATACCTTTTTTTTATTTACAGGTGTATGAAAGATCCATATGATAGAAATATGTTTGCTGCATCAGTAGCAGAAATGGTTGTTGAATCTTCACCAGCAAATAGAACTGTACTTGTTGGAAAAATTGATAAAGATAGACGATTACCTGGAATATTAGATCAGTTCCAAATAAATACAGAAGACGTAATTAATATAAGTGCTGAAACTCTTTATAAGAAAGGCTTATTAGAAGATGCAGTGACAATGTACGATTTATCTGGAAATCATGAAAAAGTATTTAGTTTAATGTGTGTTCTCATGGCTCAAATTGTCAGTCAAAAAAGTACTCCTGGTTCTCTTAGATCTCGCTTACAAAATATGGCAAATGAAATAAGTATAAGGTATGTGTAAAATTTTTGTATTTTTGTATTAAATACATTAAAAATTTTTTAATAATTTTATTTTATTTTATTAAAAAAACATAGATATCAAGGGTTGCCTCTTCAAGCAGCTGCAGAATCAGTTGCTGCTTTCTATACATTAAGGGATCTTATGATTTTCTTTGATCAGTTTCATAATGATCAGCATCAAAATGCTTTGAGGGTATGTTGCATTAGTTATTTTTTAAATTAAAATAAATCAAAATAATATATTAAATAACTTTGTTGTTTTTAGACAATAGCAGATTCAAAATTGTTACCACTCCATATCAAAGAAGTTGAAGAAAGAGTCACAGCTCTACGTCGCGTATCTCCCGAAGTAACTGGTACTTTAGCGGATGTTCTTTTAGCGACGATGACTATACTTTACCGTCAGTATCAAAAATTGAGATCTACTGAGCCAGGCGATGAAATTGCCAGAGAACAACAGTTAAAAGATCTCAGAGAACAAGCGCGTGCTTTAACGAGTTTTGCCGGAACTCTTCCTTATCGCATGCCGAATGAAACAAACAGTAGATTAGTTCAAATGGAAATTCTTATGCATTAGTCCTAATAACTTTCTACTGATTTGTGATATTTTTATAAAAAGAACTTTAAATTACTATCAAAACAAATTTGCTGTTTAAGTTTTTCTAAAGTTTTAATTCAGCTTTATGTAAATGCCTACAAGTTTCATTAATAATTTAATGGACGGATTTTTACAATGTATATACATAAAAATTAAAACTATTTTGATGTATTTGTACTAAAATCATTGAAAGACTTTATTACTATACCACTGCTCAAGTCTTGAACTTTTCCTTCTTGAACCTAGCAAAAAATCATGCTTTTGTAAATAGTGATTTAATTAGAAAAATTTGAAATTCTACTTTATAAAGAATATTAATACTTACAGCTCTATAATCAAGAAGTAATTCTTTAAATGCTAAAAAATCGGTAAAAGTAAGAAGAACTTCAAAAACTTCACCATCCAGCTCAGATCGCCTTTTGCTTTAATATGAATAAAGTAAATAATGAATTATTTATTTTAATACAGTAGAATTAATTTTCTATTAAATTACTTACTGCAATTCACTTATAAAATCATCCATAGAAAAATTTGGTATAATTTTCTTCAAGTTACTATCTATGTAGTTTTCTATGGCCTTATTCTAGATAAATAATGTATAATTGTATAATTTATTGATAGATTTATTAAAAATGTATTTAAAAAACAAATATTAAATTTTACTCACATAATCATTAAAAACATCCATGTACATCAACTTGTTTTCTTCAATTGGTTCAAATATGCTCCAATAAGTATCAAGGAAATGTTGCTGTATTGACTGAAATTCATCTTCTAAAATTTAAATCCCAGATAAATTATCTGGTAAGAATTAAATTAAGATTTAAATTGTCAATTCATCATACCCATAAGAAGATCTTCTATGTGTCCAATAATTTTATCAAATGAATTATGTTCATGATTTTCTTGTTCTTGCATTTCATTACTATCTGTCATCATTGAAAATAATGAATCTGAGATAAAATAATTATTTATTAGACACAGCATTAAACAACAACACAATTAAAATACATTTAATCTTATTAAAACATAACAAAAACATTTATTATAATATATTCATTATTTTTCATTAACATTAGTATTCATATATTAACTCACTTATCAAAACAATTATCACTTTTATTTTTGCAATAACGTAAAAATATATACTTTCAAAATTCTCTTATCATATACTTATTTTACTATATTATATAAATAACAATATATTTTTGTCTCTGCTTACCAGTTATTTCTTGAGCCATTCTTTATGAGATAAACTTATAAAATCTTTGCAGTCAGTATTAAAACTACATTCAGTACAAAAATTAACAGAGCTAATATTTTATTAACATTCTAAACATTTCACGCTCATCTCGCGATAAAATTAAATTAACGTATCTTATGTGTGTCAATATAAAGCTTCACTTATCACATTTGTTTTTCATTATTTGCTTCGGTAGGTAAGGGTAACTAACTACACTAGCACTGCATAGCAGCACAATATTCAACTTGCATTAGGCGGCAGAATTTGGAACTACCTTAATGTTGACGTAGATTATAGGGTCAAATTTTATTATATCGTTTTATTTTACATTGCAAATAACTCTAATATGTTTTTAGTAACAATAAAGTAACCGTTTTTCTTTCTATATAACTTTTCAAAATGACAAATATTTTCAGGTTTTTTATTTTCCTAAAAAATAATACATTGCTACTTTCTAAATTCCATATGGTACCCAGACAGAACACAGAAAAGTTCCATCTTTAGCAACTCCAAATATAAATTTCGCATTACTCTCAGACTATTAAATAAATTTCTCTTATAAGCAATCCTTTGTATAAATATCCCAACCAGCGAATAACATTAGTTTATTCTGCGAACAAGATGGCGACCGATCAAATATAAATACGCAATGCGCAGTAACCAGGGTCGCATTTTTGTTTGTGTTGTTCCGTCAGTCAGTGGTTTTCTGTGAATATTATTTAAGCATTTTTACTGAAAGGCTTAAGAAATTTTTGTGTTTATTTTTTTAAAAAACTGAAAACTCGTCGAAATGTCCGAGCACGCGATACCAATTGATATTCTTGACGATTTGAGCAGGTGAGGTTATAAAAAGTATACCTATGAATATTGTTGTCGCAGTTATTTTGTTAATAACAAAACAAAAATGTTTACTATTAATGTCTCTATTGTTCTTTTGACAGCCGTTTCATTATTAATATTCCAGAAGAGGAAAGAAAAGACCATATTCGAATATGTTTTCAGATAGAACTGGCACACTGGTTTTATTTAGACTTTTATTGTACAGAGGACAATCCTAAATTAAAATCATGTGGTATGAAAGAATTTACCACTCATATATTTAGGCATATTCCTTTTCTGAAACCACATGTTCCTCGCGTCGACGCAATACTGGATCAGTGGCGTGAATACAAACAAAATGTACCCACCTTTGGTGCGATAGTCCTGAACGAAGATTTAACTAAAGTATTGCTGGTTCAAAGTTATTGGGCAAAAAGTAGTTGGGGTTTTCCCAAAGGTAAAATAAACGAAGATGAAGACCCTTCTCACTGCGCAGTTCGTGAAGTTCTGGAAGAAACTGGTTTTGATATTTCAAATTTAATCGATAAGAACGAATATATTGAGTCAGTTATTAATGATCAACTTGTAAGACTATATATTATATCTGGAGTTCAAAAAGATACAAAATTTCAACCTAAAACACGCAAAGAAATTAAAAATGTAGAATGGTTTGATTTGGAAAATTTACCTAACAATAAAAAAGATATGACTCCAAAGGTGAAAATCGGTGTAGGACCAAATGCATTTTTCATGGTTGTGCCTTTTGTGAAGTAAGTTGTAAACCTGCGTCAGTAATAATTATAATAAATTTAGTTTCGATTTTTTTAAATAAACTTTAATTCTTTTAGACGAATGAAAAGATGGGTACAAGAAAGGCAACAAAAAGAAAAAAGTGCTTCCACAACACAAGCAAGAAGACACCGCCATAAATCAGTTGGAGATGCAGAATCTAATTCAAAAAATAAAAGGCAGCAAACAGTTACTAAGGTAAAAATGTTTCCTTAAAATTTATTATTAATATATTTCAATTGCTAATAAAATTTTTGTAAATTTTTAGAATGAGGCTGCAGATTTAAAATATTCACGACAAGCTAATACATCTCCAATACAGAATCGATCAAGAGATTATAAAAATACTACTTCCAAAGGGGCATTCAAACGAAATTTATTTGGAGAACCAAATGGAGATCAATCTCCAGCAGTTCTTGCTAAACAGTTAGTGGAGAGCCCACTAAGAACTAAATCTACATTTTCAAAAGAATCCACTAACCAAACAGTCAAACGTTCTGAGAATGTAAATAATAAGACTTCTACAAGTACAACAAGAGAGAAAAAAGGTATAGTACTAAAAATATGCTATTTTATATTTTCTAAACAATCTTGACGAATTTCATTATTTTTATATTTTAAAAATTTGTAGAAGGTAATGGAAAATCAAGTTCTGGAAAAGCTCGTAAAACAACATCTGAAAAATCAACTACGTCTCAGTATGCAGGACAAACACCTAATCATAATTTATCAGCATTTGATTTTCGAACTCAAGTTTGGATGAATTTCAGATTTGACAGAAAATCTATTCTCAATTGCTTATAAATTCAATATTTACAAAAGCAATAGACAGAAGCAATGCTGTGATCTCATTAATCTATCATTTCATCCTAAGTACATCTTATCACTGCCAAATATTTTTCTTAATACTTAGTGGCCTTAGCTTCTTATAATTTGAAAAATGTAAAGTATCTTTAAAAGTTGACAATATAGTAATTTGTAAGGATATAGTAATTCGTAAATTTCTTAATGAGTGGCAATGATTATATAAGTTTTGATAGAGCAATACTTATTTGCCATATGTAATAAGTGATAGTTATTTATAAATATTACGATTACAGTATTAACAACATGACCAAACAGGTCACAAAAGAAACAAGTTGATTTGAAACCAATTTTATTTTAAGACATTCTTAAATAAAATCAATGTTTTTTTATGCAAGCACATTTAGTTATACTTAAGTGACTGTCAAATATGTATAATATAAATGGATAATACAAAATATAAAAATTACAAGTTAGACTTGTTCTTTATTTTTTTTTAACATCATGGCCAAAAAATGCCCAATCCGATTGTTTGCACAGATTGATGGATTTCTTAATACTAAGATATTTTTATATTACATAGTTTTGATCATAAAACCTCTGGAATAAATTACTTTCCTTTCTTACAATGTTCACCTATCGACTAGAACTGCATAGTGACTACAGTAAGTTACGACATTCCTGCTTATTGCTAATAAAATAGTAATAATTCATTTGCAGGACTTGTGCAATTAAAAAAATATATGTACAGTTCTGGGTGGCTTGGAAGGTCATTTTTGTAATTTACTGCCTAAACAATTGGAGGAAGACAATGATTACAAAAACAAGAGCCATAAAAAAATATACAAGTTTCTTGACAATCACAGTGCCTGCCCCTTGGACACTTCTAATAATTTCATTATTTAACATGTATACAGTTTTACTTTCTTCAAGAAGTTTATTTTTTGTATCTTCATCTAATGTGTCAGCAATCCTATTCATTGTATTACGCATTTCACGTTTTAATTCGTAAATGTTGTATTCACCAAAGTCTGTAATATTATTACCATCACTACCCACTGCATCTTTAAAAGGACTGACTTTTTGCACAATTTGTCTTTTTTTCCTTAAAATTATTCCACCACTTAAAAGTCCCATATAAAGATGATAAATATACGCCATTAGTAATAAAGAATCTGTGTCTTCTACTTCTCTTAGTCTCATCAAGTACTTAGCAACACTTTCTCTAAAAAAAGAAAGTTACTTTATAACAATCTGAATGAAAAATTCTAGAATAACTGCTTGATTACATCTGGATACTTTACCTTGGAGTATAATTTTTCATCCAGCCTTTTCCCAAGTAATATTCGAGATCCTTTTCAAATGCTTTCGTTCGCTGAAGACCCTCAATCTGCAGTTGTCCTACTTTAGTGTTTTTTAATCTAAGCATGGCACCTTCCAAGTATCGAAAAACTTCATAAAATACTAAAAGACCATCCGCCCATACCTTGTCATCCATAAAACCTGTTGAACAATCACATTATCTAATAACAAACACATAATTCTTATCTACACAGAACATATACAAAGCTTCACTAATGCATCAAAACTATGCTCAACAAAAAAATACAACCAACAAACAAAAAAAGATATAAATACCGAAGGCTAATTTGGCGTTCACCAGGGCGTCGCTCATCGCGTGTATCTCCCTGGTTGCCTTCCGCATCTTTTTGCAAAAGTTCTCTTCCTCCGCATCGTGCATCTTCCCTCCAGCTCTGCGCTCGGACGGGAGCGACTCCGGGATAAAAAAATTACTGGACAGATCCACTCGCCTCTCGCCTCCCTTTTTTATTTATAATCTAATCAGTCATTTTGGCGTCGTACCTCGGCCCGCTCTCGCATCACTGCTGGTCGAAACGTTGAATTAGTTACGAGTTTAAGCAGACTTGGAGGGCTTTTTGTTTCGCTGAGTTGCGTTTGTCGTTCTCGTCACGCACATCGATGACGTTCTTCTCTCTCTCTCTCTCCTCTCCGTCTTTCTCTCTCTTTTCATCCCCCTGTTCCCCTAGTTTCTTCGCGCTCCCAGCTCTCCCAGTGCGATCCACATTGACGCAATCACGTGCATATGTCTGCAGTGCTGGTTTTGAGGTTGGGAGGTAGATGGCGGTGGGATACTGTTTAAATGGCTTGTTTTCTTTGCTAGCGGACGATGGAGAACGGGGATGTTTTGGAGCAAGATTGAGTATTGGTTTTCTTTCTGAAAATAGAAGTGTAATTAATGTTAAAAATTTGGGGAATTGATGGGTCAATATAAATAGGTAGCGGATAAGTGATTTTACGATAAAGTTTTCATTTTATTTTGATTTTTTATTAAGGTTTTTAGGGTTTGCAGCCAACACGCATACAATCCTATTATTATGTATCCTTTTAAAAGTGCATCAATAATTATAAATTTATCAAATGAGTACGAGATAATTAAAAAATCTATCAGTTATTTCATGAAATCTAACTTATTATTTTTGAACAAGTAATTTTTAGTTATTTTTACGTATACTTAAGCGACTGTTAAAAGAGTGAATACAGAACTGCATCCATACCGACATTATCCACCCTTATTTAAAAAAAAATTTAATCCTTGCCGACACTAAAAACCACTTAACACCCCATAAGACACAACCAAATCTCACCTCCACAAAAAAACAATTTCCACCAAAATCCACGCATTCCCCCATCCATCACCTAAAGTCCGGCTTACTCCTCCAACTGTATACAAACCCAGCTCGCCGCGCTCCGCGGAGAATCTGTATACATGAATTTTTAACGGAAACCGTAGGATTTTCCCGGGAATTCCTCGAAGCGAGCGCAGCAGACGGCTATAGGCGAGGCCGCGCGCGAGGAATCCGCGCGGACCGCAAGATGTCTGGCACTCGCGCAATGTATCAGAAGCGCAGGATAGTCGAGCAGGTAGTTCTAGCGGTGCCGAGCGCCCCCTTAAACACCTTCACGGGCGCGCGCGAAAATCGATCTGTGACATTGTGACCGAGTGAACCGGGCGGCGTCTTGGAGGTGTTTTTGTATTTTTTGGGGGGTTTTGGGGTTTAAGTTTTTGGGGTGGGATGGGGTGGAGGTGATGGTTTTGTTAGGTGGTTTTGTAGAGGTTTGACTTTGGAGGTTTTATTGGTTTAGTTGGTGTACGTTTGGAATTGAGCTACTTATCTTAGAGTAATTAATTATACCGATAACTCACGACATGTGTTTATCAACATCGAGAATGACTCGCAAAATCAAAAACCTCTTTCACTTTAAAAAAACGTTATCCCACCAACTGCAGTAGGTATAAAAGTATACAGAAAATCGCGGCCGCGCGCCTTAGCACAGCTGAACTTGACCCTTACCGGCTCTCGGAGTCAGGCGCGGTTAACAATTCGCCCTTCAGCACTAAAACAGTCGATGTTTCGCAATTACATCGAACCGCATCGCTCGCGCAGATAAGAAACCTACATAAAAAACCTTAAAAAATCAAGCAAAACAATACCATCTATCTCCAACTATACACTCACACATACACCCACGCACACAGCGTATAAATAAAGTCCGGCAGAGGACGAAGCGAGTTAAAGTCGAGGCGCGCTCGTGGCCTGGGCCGTTGACCTTCCTTAAGGACATAGCCATGTCCCCAGACCGGGTCAGACTCAACTCTTGCGTTCATAGGGCAACATGGCCGGGAGGAGCTAGCTAGCAGACGATAACCAAGCGCGCATGCGCCTGTGTGTATTTGTATACATGCGCGAGAGTATAGAGCGGAAAGTGGCAAAGAGAGCGGAATGCGAGAAGGTAGCTGGCGAGTCATGCTGCCCTAATTCCAAGTATTTGTTAAAGGCGGTACAATGCTACGGAAGACTCCACCCACCACCTTGACGGAACGTCTTTTTCGCCTCTGAAAACGGAGTCAAGCAGCGAGAGCAGCATAGGCGGTTCGTCTTTGCGGGGCGATTGCTATTTTACTACGCATGCCTATATGCGAGCGTATGTGCAGGAGTTTGCGGCTGTTGCGACCGCCCGTGTCGGTTCGGTATTGCTTTTTCCCTCCCATATTTCTGTCTGATGGGTGTGTATAGGGGATTGTTGTTTTGGGATCGCGCGATGGTTTGATAGGGAGACTGTGACAGAGATGTGAGTTTTTTTTATTGGTTGTGGAGAGTCGGGTGTTGTCTTTTGGGATTTGTTTTGATGATTTTTTTTAATAGTTTGCGAATAGTTTTTGAAATTGTTTTAAAATTTATAATTGTAATGTTTTTTCTTCTTTTTATTTTTATGTTCCTATGAAATTTATTATTATATAAATCTTGTTAAGTTTATTTTATGGGTTTAGTGCATAATTTTCTTTTAATATGTTATTAAATAAGGTACTACTTTTGATTGATTAGATGGTAAATGATAAAATACAGGATAAAATATTGCATGTTTTATTACAGATTTTATTAATTTTATAAAAGTGAACCTCAACTATTAAAACTAAAATTTAATATATTTTTTAATAATTTTATAAATAAAATATATATAAGTTAAATGTAATTTTAAAGAAAAAATTATGTTATATTGAAAAAAGTTAACGTTATTATATTAAATTATGTTATCTAAAAGAAAGTTTAATTAAAAAAATGTACTCTAAGTGGAGGCTTTTTGCGTCATGTTAAAAAATAGTGTTCGATAAATGGACGAAAAAGTAATTTCAACTTCGCTTGGTGTAATTTGATAAAATAGTTTTTTTATTATTGGGAGCATTATTTTTTAATCCTTTATTAAGTAAAATAAACTTGTATATATATACTATAACTTTTTAATAGAAAACTCTTACTCGTACTTAACAAACATTTGTTGCGTTTATTAAATTAATACTTTAACGTTTTCAAGAGGAATTTTATAGTAACACTCCATTAACACTACTTACGCGCTAATTAAGAAATTTCTAATATCTCAGTTGAAATGTTAATGTAACTTTTGCGCTATTAAATGTTATAAAATAATTACAAGCAGCGTTTCATTTTACTATGTGAATAAGTTTACAATTTTGAGGAAGTGCATATTCAAACTGACGGATACATTTTTTATTCATTATTTATTTTTTACAAAATATTTCTTTCTGTCTAGAATTTAATTACTAGATATAATAATTTTTCATACTTACTTTTAAAGAGCTACGCCAAAATAAGGAGTATGTAAAAATTCTACATCTTAGTATAAATATTATTTGTCAAAGTGTACATAATAACTGATCAAGAGACTCGTTTTTTTTTATTTTTAAACATTTTATTAAAAAAATATTGATAATATACAATTATTTATTTATCTCAACTCTTTTACATCATGCTTTTACAGTCAATAAAAAAATTATTTATTTTTAAATTATACAAACAATAAAACAACAATAATGTTTTTTATTTACCCTTTCTTTTATAAATATCCTCACTCTATCAACACAAAAAATATGTAAAGCATTTCCATTCACACAAAATAAAAAAATTTACATAAAATTTCCATTAACCAAACCCAACCGCACATCCAGCACAAACCCGCGCTCCCAACCACACTCCAACAAAAAATAACCATCACACAGCAACCTCAAAAAAACACATCTCCCCAGCAAAAGCCCAGCATCAGAACATACTCTCCTGACATTAACTAACCTAACGCCGCAACAGCGAAGTCGTCGGTTCGCCGGTAGGCCGGCCGGGCTCTCTTTCTCTCACAGCCAGAACATACCCACTATATACCTATATATCCACGCAAAAGAAGAGGAAAGGCGCGCGCGCGCTGCGCTAGCTCCCTCAGCGTTGTGTTCGCCTGATAATCCACAAAATGTATTGTCACTTGATTGTCAATCTGCTTTTTACTTGCGGTCGGCTCATTATTATCGAAGGCCCCGGACTTGCCATACTCGGCCTTTTACCACTTATACGCACGTACCAATCGCGCTGCGCGGGTTTTGAACTCGCGAGTGAGCTGCATTTGCGAATCGTCGGTAATGTCGAGTTCGTCTGTGCTTCTTGTTTTCGGTGGGTTCTAGCGCGGTTTTGAATGTTTTGTTTCGGGTGATTGATACTAGGATTTTGTTTTTTTTTTTATTTGCATGTTTTGTTTGAGATAAGAGCTTGTGTAGGAGTAAGATTGTTCGAACTTGGCCAGAATTCGGTTAGAACACTTGCTTCCAGTCAGTTTGATACAGGCGCCTATTGTTTTCGATATTTTTCTATTTATCAACAGATTTACCGTAAATATTCTAATACCTTATCTAACACCTCATTCCTCATAAAACTCAACCCCCCTAACAAAACCCATCACCAACCAACCCAAAAAAAGCGCACCAACCACCAATAACCCAGCTCCTCCCAACGCACAAACTCACTCCTAACTATTTTTCAAACCTAGCTTACCTCTCTTTTTCCTTATCACAAAATTCGTCGCGCAGAGAGAGAGAGAGAGAGACTAGCCTCCGCGAGTGACACGAGGCCGCGCGTTAGTTCGGCGCGCGCGCGCGCGGCTGTGCACACACGCAGAGAGCCAGCAGCGCGCGCGCGCGGGGCGGGGGAAAGCGTGGAAATTTCTGCAAAATAGACGAGTCGCCGCTAAGCGGCTTCGGCGCGCTGCTGCTCTCCTGCTTCGATATATAACATTTTTCAGGGAAAAACTCGAAATTTCCGCGGATTAGGGAAACGGCCGCGAGCCGGACCGCGGCTTTTTCGGCCGAGCCGAGCTGGACGGCGGCTCGGACGGTTATTTGGTGTCTGGATTAAAAAGACGCGGCAGTCAGCCCTTTATTAGAGGCTCCAGGAGGTGCCGGGATTCGGCGAAAAATGACAGACGGAGCTCGGCCATTTTCCGAGAGTTGGTTAGTCCGAGGCGCGTGGAAAGTCCGGAAAAGCGCGCCTACTGTGTGTGTATGCAGGAGCGTATATGTGTTTGTACGTAAGCAGGTAGTCGTAGAGCAGCGCGCGGCTGGAATAATCGGAGCTAGAATCGAGAGGAGGATGTTTATGCGGGCGATGCTGTGTGTATATATGGAGCTAGAATGCATCCTCCGTGCGCGAGATGGTCACACTTGACTAAAGTTACTCGTTCGAGTCTTCCAGGAGAGCAGGCTTTTAGAGAGCTGGCAAGAACGGATGATGCAAGCTAAGCAAGCACCGAAGCCGACACGTCCAATTATTCTTCTTGGGGTGTATGTGTGTGTGTCTGAGGTGAGTGTGTTGTTGAGGGACTATCTTGTAAGTCGCGATGTATGCACTTTAAAGCTGGTGAGCTTGTTATCTGTTAAGGCGGGTGGGGTGGAGGCTTAGGTGGGTGTGTTAATGGGGGATTGTGAGGTGTCAGCGGGTTTGGAGGGCGATGAGTGATGGTGTGATGAAATTGGGCTCTTTTTTTATTTAATTTTTGAGCTTGATTTTTTTCATATTTCTGTATTAGTTATTGTTTTAACTTTTTAATATTAAAATAGTAAGTGAAGGAATTATGGAAATAAAATTGGTGTATTGAACATCAAGTTTGCGCGATTGCAGAACAATATGATGAAGGTGGGTCATAAGGTCGTTTGGTTTGTATTGTTTTGTGTTAATAATGTTGAATAAGCACTGGAGCACAATAAAATTAACAATACGAACATAAACGGAATATTCTGATAATTAGATTTACATTCGGCCATTAATAATATTGAAGCCTATTATACTGCAGATTAAGAGTGCTTGATAATTTATTAACGTCTTTTTTGTTCTTAATTTGATAACAAGAAAGCAGAAATATTTTCAAACAGGAATATTTTTTAAATTATGATTTTATTGATAAAACAATGAAAAAGTTATCTGTATTATCATTTGACGAATTTGAAATGAAAAAATATCACATATGAAAATGGAGTAAAAACGTTCTTGTACTTTAAAACATTGTAAATTCTTCCAATAGTTATAAACAATCTTACATTAAAACCAAAATGTATACCAATACCCAAAAAAAAAGACCAACAACAATAACAATAACAACAACAAAAAAGTAAAAAAAAAAAGAAAAATCGAATATGAAAAAATCGCAAAAGACAAAGAGCTGCAGTATCGCGAACCTATATCACCTCTCAATCCGCGAAATCCGGCTCGCCGAGCTTTCCAGTCACTCTGCTCTCCTGATAGGCGAACTTAGTGCGCTCCTCGCGTGACATTGCACTGGGCGATAAATGCGTGCGCGCATACAGCCGGCGCGAAGGAGAGAAAGAGAGAACCGCGCCTGGCCTTGAATGGCAATTTGCAAAGGTGCAACTGCACGCGCCGCCGCGATTCGCTGCAACTGCAGCAGCACCACGCGGATCCATCCGTATGTATATCTATATATACATATATATATACAGTACAGACCGAGCGGTAAAGTGCCGCGCGGCCGTGTCAACCGAGCGCTCCATTTTTTTTGCAAATCACGGTAAAACAATACCATTCGAGCGCACAACAAAACATCAAGACAGCTGTTTTTTCCTTATCCCACGTATAGATAAATAGGAAGAGAAGGCGTAACACTAGCGAGGCTAGCTCTGCGCATACATATACCTTAGCGCCCGATCCGATTTCCCGCATCCGCCAAGGCTATACCCTCGCTGGGTATAGCTTTTCACCACGCGTGGATGCATATAAAATACACACACGCGCTTTTCCCGCGCTGGAAAACAGCCGTCCTCGCAGGACTCTCAGAGCGCACGAATAAAAAGAAAAAAAATTAATTCGAAAAATGGCATCGCGCGAAAAATGCACTCGCGCGCTGCAGTTTTTTCTTATCGCTAAGTAGAGGGGGCGGAGAGGGAGGGAGGGGAGCGAGGACGCGAAAGGGTTCGAGAGAGCAGCGTCGTCAGGCCTTCAAATTGGCGAACTCGCGAGCAGGGCGCCACGTTGCTGGAGGAAGTATTTCGCGAATATTCGCGAGTCTCTCGCGGGTGGGTGTATGTGTACGGTTAGTTGTGGGTATGTGCGAGTATGTACGTAGAGTAGCGGAGAGAGAGAGAGAAAGAGGTCACGGTGAAAGAGCGAAAAGACCGCGTGGATGGTAGAGTGGGGATAGTGGGAGGGGGGTGGAGAGTGTGATTGTAAGTGTGGGTATGCGAGCGGGTATCTCGCGCGAATTTGTAATTATCGAGTGCCGAATTTTTTGATGTTGGAGTATGCTGCAGTTTTGGTGCTCTATAGACTTTTTTTGACGTTGTTCTTTCTTCTCTATTTATATTTTAGGATTGCACGTAGTAGTCTTACATAATGTATAAAACTATTTTTTATTCCTTCTGTGTAACTTCTTTACTTTGCTGTGTGCTGTAGGCTAACAATTTGACTGCAATGTTTGTTATCAAAAAATTCCAAAGTATTGATTGCTCATCTGCAACTTACACTCATATTGTTCGTGCATTATAAAACTAAATTAGGGTCGCTTTTTTATGTAAGAGAGAAAAACAAAATTCACCGTTTAACATTTCAATTATATTTTTATTTGATTATATATTTGTACAATTTTGTGCATATTTTTAAATTTTATTAATATTATCGTGGCACATTTCAAAGTTTATTACTGCACATGTCTAATAATGTAATGTAATAAGTTGTGTGACAGGAATTCAATAAATGTATGTGAATACTTAGTTGTTTAGATGTCAACAACTACTAAAGTGCTAATGTATTTTGAATTGACGTCACTGGAAACGTGTGAAGTGATTTATTTTTACTTCAATTTAAGTTGATTATAAATTAATTTAAGTTTTGTATAAATTATAACGTCTGCAAATTATTACAGTTCCACACATAAAAATTACTCTTTTTTATTCAAAATAACGGAACGCATTTTTTTTATTAAATTCATCAAGTTATTCATTATTGACATGAATTTTATTGAACACCTGTGACCCACTAAACGATTTTGAATATAAAAGAAGTTATTTGAAAAACAAAATCTCAACTTATAATTAAGCTCGTATATGCAGAAAAAACATCCAGAACTCGTAACTACATACGATTAATCAACATTAACTCGTAAAAAAATAAATTAATCTAATTTTTCCAAAAGATTCTGAATAAAGAAACTTTCGAAAAATAACTCTAATAATGTTTATAGAAAATAACCTTACTTCTCGTCCATCGTCGTGTTGCCACAAGGCAAGTTGAACGAATACACTACGCATGTGTCACGCGCAGTTTAGGACGGACTCAATGCGCAATGGTCTCGAAAGTGCTTCGATCGCATCAGGAGTTCATCATTTTAAAGGAGATCACTTTCGTGTACCTATAATCCGCTAAGTTACCGTCGTGTTAATTAATATGACTCGTGAGTGGTCATTATTACTGAAAAGACAGTTTGAAAAAATTTACAATTATTGATGAATTTTAATTTTATAGTAAATATTATACTGAAAATCTGCATTATGTTAGACAATTTACTCAGATTTTTGTTATAAACAATGTATTATAAAAAGAATTTTTGTTTATAATTTTATTAATCTTATATTATAAAATTTACAAGTAATTTTTGGTAATTATACGTAAAATAAGGAGTAAACTTAAAACGTCAGTATATTATCACTATACTTACACACATGATAAAAAACATTTATCAACATTTTACTAACGTTGATAAACCAACAACTCTAAACCCTAAAACCTGCAATAAAACCCGAACAAAACCCAACAAAACTAACCCGCCAACCCAACCAACCCACGAAATCGTAAGGAACAACCGCCGGTACATCCGCAAGCCTCATGCGCATGAGATGATAAGTCCAGTCCGCAGTTGCGCGGCCTACGGATATACACGACTCAGCAGGCAGAATAACCTGTTGAGCAATTTCTGCCTGCTTCGTATCAGGCGCACAGCCGGCCGAGCTGGCGCTCTCTGTAAGCTTGACGTCTTTTTCCCTCCCTTGCTCGTTCTCTCGCTCTTTCTGCCTACATATTTATCATTGTACTCGCTTTTTTCCGCCTTCGTTCATTATTATCCCATTATTGGACTACCCGACCGTCCGCCAGTTTCAACTTTCCCTTTCAAAGCTCGATTTTCGGCGGTTAAAGGGCAAAATACCGCGTTTATTTTTGAAATTTCGATCCTCCATCTATATATTTAATAACACAATTACCGCTCTAATTCCTAATAAAGCAAAACAGTCGCTCGTCTAACTAGCCCAATATCTTCCAATCAACCCCTCGGACCGACCTACCCCCGTTCCTGCCTCAACTCACCCCGAAAATCCCCAAAAATCGAGTTTAAATAATAAAATATAAAGGCTCCAGGCGAGCCGGGCTGGAGAGGGGACTAGGGATTCTCAACGCGCGCTCGCCGAGGTGGCTGGAGCACGGCGAGCCCTAGCGGTCCGGGGCTGGTTGAGCGCAATTAAATATGTCGGCAGCTCCTGCGCTGCTGGTTTCGGCAGCTATTTAATAAAAAGTATCCGGCGGCCAGGTGAGCGTAGAAGTAGTCTCTGGCGAGGAGGAGAGCGGCCCGCCCGCCAGCCCAGCGCTATATATATGCGGGAGCACGGAGACAAGGAGAAAGAACGGTTGTGTAGGTGTGTTCGTAGTGGGAGAGAGCAGGACGACGTTAGAGGTTTGTGTGTATGTGGGAGTGAGAGAGTGTGTTTATAGGTGTGGGTTGCGGAAGAAGCCCCTGATGGATACGGAAGAATCCTTATGTGGACGATATGTGCGTGGTTATGCTTGGGCTTGTTCGTTTTCATTGCTGAGGTGGGAGAGGTGTGTTCGCTTTTTTTTCAAAAGGTTGAGTTATTGGATATGTGAGCGAGCGGTGGGGTGATTAAAGTTGGGAAGGCTGGCTCGGGTGTTGATATCGGGAGAGCGGATATGTGTCTTTCGATTTTCCGTTTGCTTCCTGTATGCTTGATGTTTATTCTAGTTTTAGTTGGGTGAGTCGAGGTGTTTGTTTTATGCGATGTACTTTTCAGGTTTATCATCGTTAATATATATTGTAGTGGTGGTAACGATGTATAGAAAATGTCTGGCTGGTAGTTCCTTGAGTTATTGAAAGATAAAAGTAGCACGGCTACCTGAGATCTAAAATTTATAACGTAATAAAGTTGTAAAAGAGTAATTACAAATATAAAAAGTAGCCGTAAAGACGGAGCTGTTTTTACTGCGGACAGTCGTAAAGCTATAGTGATTTATTTTGTTTTTTCTTCAACAGTGACTGCTACATTTACAAATAAGTAAGATGTAATATTAAGAATTTTCGTTAACAATAAAAGAAACAATAAAAGTTGTATCAAGGAAAGCGTAAAAAATTTTAAATTACAAATGCTACCAATGTATTGAAAATCAATAGCACGTAGTGAGCTTTATTGGTAATATAATTAAATGTCACGTAAACAGCATGCGCACACTCAACGGTTTTTCCAAAGTAAGAACTGTATTATCAAAGTTGCGCGCGCGGCAAAGTAGAGATCATCCGGAGCTACGGATTTCCTGTTACCAACATTTAGTATACTTGGCGAGAAAGGAAGAAATCGCGTCAAAGCGCAAGCATCGAGTGAGACGGAAAAAGAAGAAATTCTCTTTTATTATATGACTATTATACATTATTTAAATTATTAAAAGTCAATAATTAAAAATTTTTAATAATTCTTTAAAAATCCTAAAAAACAACAATTTATTCCATCTCAGAGAATTGAATTCAATAGTAAATTAGTAAACTAAATTGATTATAGCCATTAATCGACAGAATTAGAAGCTTGATTGGCCACAAAATCGTCCTATCAAAAGCGCGTTCGATCGCTGCTCTCGTTCAGCCGCAACTAATGCGACCCTCGTTATAGGTATCTAAGTATTCCATATATAAATGACTGTCTATATTTGCGCTTTTTACTTCGACTCTTTTCTACCATCCATCTTCCTACTCGATACTTTTAAGGGCATTCTAAATAAAATTTTGACCTGCAAATAAAAATCAAGAAGTATCAGTAATATTCAGTTATACGCCTATCTTTACATTAAAATATTCTGTTTTTAAAAATAGAACAAACGTACACGCATTAATAGAACATTAAGCTTTATAAATAGCAAACGCAGTACATTACTTATGCATACCCCAGAGTAATTTTAAATATTCAACTTCGAAATTATTTAATTACAAGCGCGCCTGCGAAAAAATGCATAAAGTAATCACGCCATTGCTTTTGAACTTTAACAAATACACACACGAGTCTTACGTAATGTTAACCGAGTCAGCTTACGGCGTTCGTCCTTTGAACTCTTTATTAATGACTCTAGTACAAACAAACGCGATACTTGCGCGTATATGGGAATACATTACGGGTTCGAGTGAGCTTAATGTTTCAGTGTATCATAATAGGGATATATGTCACGAGTGTTGCTATAATGTCCATGAAAATCAATACAATAACGAGCTAAGAGTTAACAGCATTTACATGAAAATGGTAAAAATAGAAGCTTGAGCTTTCATGCTCAGGCTGACGAGTATAAAAGTGAAAGTGAAAAGCTTTTGTTTTACTTTCAACTCGCAGTCAGTAGAAAAAATTGTTGCATAATTCCAATTTACTTCAGCGTTATCGAACAATGTACCGTTTATTATAGAGCTATTTATAAAGCAACTACTTTCTGAAACTTGCATAATTTCACAATTTCTCTCAATTTAAAGGCTATTTAACGAATAAAATTAAATCATCTCCCTTTCTTCATCACAGTTATGAACTATCTTTCTCCCATCGCTCAAGAACAGTTAATTAAAATGCACTTGAGAATCTGGCCCTAGCAGCAGTTAAACAAGATCGTCAAGGGACTATACCTCTTAATTGGTAAACGAAGAGGTCCATAAGGCGATGGCAGCTATATTATAGGGGGGTTGATAACAGCACAGAAGAAATTAGTTGGCTATAACATATATAAGCTTCGAGCTGAACATTTGGCAATGGGGTCGTAACGTGTTTCCACTTGCATTTAATGAAGGTGTACGCTCCGATCGATAGGACGCAAAGTGCTCCCTGTGAAACCAGTACAATGCGTTTAATCTCACACTTTGTCTTTTTACTTTTTAATCATAGTTTTTTAAATATTAACAGAATATTTTTGTTAGTTTATTGATTGTGTTTAAGCAAGATTTCATTGTGCATTAGTTTCAATACATAATAAGCAAAACAAGATATATAACAATTCATGGTAGAAGTGATTCTATTAAATAGCCAGTTAATGGCCAATTAATGGATTCAAGGTAAAAAATAACCAAAAAATATCCATTTCATGATCTGAAAAGGTGAAATTTCCACCAGTAAGTCAAAACTACATCATTTTCTAATTGGTCCACAGAATCCCACCAAATACACGCCCTAACGCGCAAAAATCCCTTGGAAAACCTCCCGAAACATAACCTCCAACCGCTCGCAGCCAACAAGTCGAAAAGACTCGCATAAAAAAAAGGGCGGCTCTAATGCATGCAACATTAAACCGGCGTCGGCGGCTCGGTATCGACGTGCCAAGGCGAAGCAAAATTTCTTGGAAGCCGGTGGCGAAAGAATGCGGGTAGTCATAAAAGAAGTATGATCGGCTAGAATGAAGCGAGCCATGCGCGCGCCGAGCCGGAGGGGGCTGGCCCCTGGTGTCTCAGCGCGGGGTCATACAATGCTCCGATTTCTCTCGATGCTCGCGCACTGGTGTACATGTGTCTTTGCACCGCTCGCTCGTTGCCACTGTTATATACATATGTATACGTATATATACGTACTCCCCCGCGTGTGAGCTCTCTCTCTCTCTCTCTCTCTCTCTCTCTCTCTCTCTCTCTCTGTGCGAGTATAAAGTAGATTTTCCGCGGCCGTCGGGATACACATACGTGTGTGTATACGCGGCATTCTATATCGTAAGTGGCTGCGGTATTCGGCCAGTCAGATCGATGAGGCGCCGTCGTCGCGGCGCCTCGTAAACGCCCGCGGCTCTACCCCCACCCCCTGCTCTTTTGACCCCCACCACTGCCGAGATCCCAAATTCAAGCCCGCATTTTTTCATTTCCTTCGTCGGGGGCTTTTTTTTAGAGGGGTTGTCGGTGAGTTTTTACACGATTGTTTTAGGGCTGTGGGCGGGTGTGATTTGGAGGTGTTTTGTAGGATTGTGTTTTTATTGTGGTTTGATATTAATGATTTGGGGGAAGATAGGAGGAGCGGTTTTATTCTTGGTGGGGTTGGGGATGACACGGGATTGTTGTTTTTTTTTAGGCGGATAATAAACAATTTTATCGCGTGTTCAGGGTATTTTTTATGAAATTATACGCTTGAAGAATTTGTATTTAATTAGAGCAGGGGAGAAAATTAAAATAAAAAGTGCTATTTTGTAACAATTCCGCGACAGCCTCGCATTACTTACACGCGCTCAAGAAAGCAGCCCGATAATATATTGCCAATGTTTTTCTTTTATAATGCGCTATCTTTCAGCTTACTTGCATGTGTCAAGTGCAGTAACATAGATCTTTTATTGCAGGCGAAGCTCTTGTCAAGGTATAGATTTTTCAGCAAAATTCACCGGCGAACTTCTTTACAGCTCGCTTCATGTATAAGCTTGAATGTAGTTAAATATTAAAAGAAAAATTCCTCGCTTAATTATTTAATAATATTTATTCAGAGCTTATTGAATAAATTTAATGCGCGAGTGAGGGTATTTTTAGGATTCGTGACCAGGATAGATCATATCTTGCATAATAATTTTAAAAATTTAGAGCACTTACAGCGGCTAGAGTGTGCAGTGTTTGGTGATTTTCAAAATATTTTTGCTTTGTAATTCAAAGCTTTCTATGCGAATAAAAAAAATGATTTATATATTAATAAGTTTTACTTTGTATTAGATAAACTGTATTTTTATAATACGTTCCATTTTATTAAAATATATATTAAGTTTTTTATATTGAAATAAAAATTAATTTGTAAATTATTATTGTCTAGAATTGGTGGCTATGCATTGTAAAAGTAGCAGTATTTAATTTAAAACTTTCTTTACAAGAATTTTTTTAAATAACCTAGAATTAAGAAAATCCATAAAATTTTAAAACTCACAAGAATATCTTCATCACAAATAGTCCCTCTTTAATAATTCAGCAAAAAAGGTGTTGAACATTTAATGATAGTAAAATCAGGACATGACAGCCTGTAAAACTATTTTTTTATTTAAAAGATTAATTTAAGGTGCCGTGCCACCTTCTTTAAACCCTAGTGCAAGATATTGATTATTTACATATTCGAAAAATATATAAAATTTTGCATTTCGTAAATAAATCTTATATTTTATTTTTACAATTTTTATTGCATAGAAAAGAAACATATTTGAATACGCGTAGAAATTGAATACTTGACGTAAGTATAAAATATCAGCTTTTTAATTTATGTATAAATAATCTATGCAGCTATAGGTATTTTATGAATTCATTTAGTAATATTATTAGAATAGGTCGGTTAAATGTATCACTATTTGTTATTTATACATATACGGCATATTTCAGCATATTTTCCGGATGTTAACAATTTTTAAATTAATTTTATGCGTAATAATTATTATTCTGTCATTTAAAAATCACTTTTCAGACTTCTGATAAAGACATCATTTTGTTTCGCCGAAACGTCAAAAAGACCTCTACTTTTTTACCTTCACTGACCTGCCTCCGGGGGATCGATAAGATCATCTTTCAGTATTAATTCGTCACTGAGGGACAGACTCGTGGGTAATATTGTTTATGTAATTGTTAAATCGAACAATATATTATTAAAAGTTATCAATATTAAAAATAGTTAAATATTCACCCGAATTATTTTATAGCATAATGAATGTCCATTATATGAATATAAAAAATTCATTTTTATTTCCTTAAATCTCTCAAATTGATTTTAATGAACAATTTGAATAAAATTTATATTGATAGACATATATCATAAGTTAAAAAAAACATTTTCACTTAAGTAATATTAACTAAAAAGATTAGAAGTTCTTCTTAAATCTTATAAAAAAAAAAACAAAGAAACGAATGCTTTCTAACCCCCAAATAATTAAGTAGAAGTTAGTTATCTAATCAACAGTCAGTTACCTAACCCTGGAACTAATTAATAATCAAATCTAATAAATTATAAAATAAAATATAAATATAAAATAATAAAATAAAACCTAAATATAGAACCTCATTCAACAATCAATAAAGCAAAATCCTTTTCCAACTTTACCAACCATCAACTTCATCACTTCATCAGCAAATAGAACCATAACAATGCATCCCACGAACTTCCAATCATTATCCTATCGTCGCCTCCCTGGAGAACCAAGCGCTTCAAGAAGGACGTGAGCATTAAACAGCTCCACATTAAGCAAATCACTGCATTTGTACACACAAGGATTCCGCGTGCTCTGCATTTGCCCTGGCTGCATCCGGCGCCTATGTACACACGTGTACATGGCTGAAGAGGTACGCGTTTGCTTCCGTAATTAATCGAGCCTCCCCGCGGCGCGCGCCTCCATTATCCATATTCGAAACTTAACACCTCGGCCTCGCCTCTGTTTTGCTATTCGAGATGTGAGATTTTATCTGTGTTACTTCTTTTTTTTGTTGGTTTTCAATGCTAGAGTGAATTGAATCTGGGTAAGCGCGAGTCTGATAATAAGAGCGGATGTTGTAGTTTTTGCTCTGATTTTTTGTTTTGTTTTTTTATGAAAATTTTAGTAATAATAAAAATTTCCGGAAAAACTTAAATTTGAATATATGATGCAGTTTGCGTCGATTCTTAGAATCGATATTTTTATATTCTTGTGCCTTCAGTCAAAAACATCAATGTAACAATGAGATATTTAAGAGAAGAAATTAATCAAAAAAATGGTTTCTTTCAATTTTTTATCACTGAAGGGTTTGAACGTCACTTTGAGTAGATTTTTAAAGAAAAATGTTACTTTTGTTATCCTTGCCAAATCTTTTTTTAAAAGGCATTGTGCACTTCAGTATGGACACTTTAGATGTAATATATATTTAGTGGGAAGAGTAAGTCGGGCTTCATGTTTTAATTATGACTATCCGACATAATAGATGTCAGGCTGCTATACGAAAGTGTATGAATTACGCATAGAAAGTAATTATGAATTAGAATATCATCAGATCATAAAATTAACCAGATTGTCACTGTTTTCAAATTTCATTAAGAAAGCGACGAATCCACTCCAAAAAAAATCAATCGACCTTTACCTAACCCCTTCCCGTATCCCTACATTATAAAAAATCCGTTCAATCCCACTAAAGATATCGAAAAACGACAGATTTCCATTCAAAGCGCCCGGAGAAATTCACCGAAGACGACACATAAATCGACCTTATCAAATCTCCTCTATAAATCAGATCCATCCGAGCTAAGCGCGATCCAGCCCCGCAGCGCTTCCTCAGAAAATAGGAAAAATCTGCTCTACTCTCTTATATAGCCAAGTACGTATACCGGCAGGTAATTCGATCAGAGAGGCGGAGCTCTTACCTTCGCACACTCAACGAACACACCTATACACAAGCCGTGACAATACTCGTTTCGCCATTTCGCATTCCCGAGAGATTTAGTCTCTCCGCTTCGTCCTCCTGACCTTTGGTCCCGAGAATAGACAATAAGGAAGGGAAAAAAAAATCTAAGCTGGCGCGCGTGCGACGAGGAAACTCGCGATGCCAATATGTTTTCTCCTCGCGGTTGGGAGATTTTGGAGAGGAAGTTTATGCCTGCGTTATGTATATACGGAGCGGCTAAAGGGCGTCTGGGAGTCTGACGCCGGGATCGAGTCTGCGAAGGACGAAGATGGAGCTTGCGAGTATTTTCCGAGTGTTTTCTTTCTTGGGTATATAGGAGAGGGTGGTTCTGGGAGCGTTTTGCGGAATGGTAGGTTTGGATGTGGGGATATTTTTTTGCGGGAGTTTGTCGTTTTAAAGGAGAGCTGTTGGGGTGTTTCTCTTGTGGTTGCTGAAGGGTTTGGTTATTTATTTCTTTAAAGTTATGCCTTCATTTATCAGAAAATTCAATCTGGTTTAATTAAGGTCGTAGTCAAAGTCAAATATTTAAGGAGACATTAGAAACTACGTTGTATTCCCAACTTCTCTTAATAACATACAATTATATGACTCAATAATAAACCAACTCACCACTCATATTTTAAAACATAAAAAGCATTCAGAAACAAGATTTACATATCACCTAAAACATTCAAACAGCGCGTGACTCATACAAACACACCACACCACCCAAAAAACCATCAGCAAAGCAGCTACCACAATCCGAAAATGGAATCAACGTTTTCGGCTCAGCTAGTAAGACGTTGCCGTTCAATACGGACATCGCGAAAAAGCAAGAAAGAAAGAAGGAGACAGCAAGCTCATTGCCAGCAGAGAGAGGGGATACACACTCCAATATCACTTACACACACACACACACACACAACCAACCCCTGACATTTTAATGCAATTTGCTCACTTCTAGAGCGAGTACAACGGCCCTATACCAAATCGGCGCTCGCTGCCGTAGGTAGATGCAGAAATCGAAATCCCAGGCGGCCATTAAAGGGCGCATCTAGCTGCACTATGCCACTGCGGTTTGCGACACTTTTTACGCGCAGAGAGCGCAGGGTGCGATCGAGGTGTCCTGCTGCATGCTCTGCTTTTTGCGCCTAGGGTCTTGGGAGTCAGTTTGATGATCGAGTTGTCGAACATTGATTTTTCCATTCAACTTCTTTTGTATAGAGGCGGAACGGAAAATTCATAAATCTTTATGGCCCGCGATGCTGTCTTGCTTTACAGCTTGGGAGAATGGCTTTTATCGTGGATTGTAAGGAAGCTACGTGGGGTTTGGATTTGAGCTTTAGTCTGATGTTTTTTTTATGATCGTATAAATTAATGAATTGTATTTATTTGCTAAAAATAGGTGCCAATATACAGAAATCAATCATAAGACGAGGAATTTTTTATTTGTAGAGACAGTAAAAACTTGAGTGAGACCAATTCGAGCTTTGAGCTCGAGCTTGAGTTCATCATTGAGTTATTGTTTTCTTTTTACTAACTTACAATTAAGCCTGCAATAGGCCAAGTTACGACGAAAAACTCTTGATACTCCACGGGTTGTCTTAGTGAATACATTTTTTTTATTCATATATTATCAACTGTAATTGATATTTACACTATACGTAAGCGAAAACAAACTAAAATTACAGTTCTATCAGTGCATGAAGTACAAAAAAAATAAAAGAAAATGAAGATACAAAAAGGTGATTTGATCAAAGAAGAAAGAGTAGCGACATAAAAAGCAAAGTAAAACTGACCTTTTTTAGATTTGAAAAGAAATAGAATGAAAAAATTGGTACCCGTTTAGAATGTGCAAAAAATAAGATATATAAAGAATTTAAAACGTTTCCAAAGTTTATTAAAAACCTTGTTTTTTCCACTGTGTTACTTATTACAAAAGATAATAAATTGCACTTTTTCATGAATTATTACATGCTTTATTATGCATAAACTTGTAAAATCAGTGTGAACTTAAAAAAAAACATCTTCAAAGTAACCATTCAATCTTGCATATTTCAAAAATGTATACTCAATTTCAAAAAAGGATTGAAACTCCTAGTTTTGGTATTGTGTTGTTCTTGTCTTGAGATGTAAGAAAATACCTACAGAGAAGACCAAGAATATTTCCTTTTTTTCCGAAACATCATATATGATAATATGGTATGATTCCGTTTTATTAACTATTTAACTTGATAATAAAATCGACTGTATTACAATTTTTACGTAAATTGGATTAGTACAAAGTTCTTACTCGTAAAAATAAAAACAGTCTTAAAACTTTTCCGCAGGTTTATTCGATGACCTTCTACTTTGCAGATTAACAGTTGTAATTCTGTATTTCTTCAATTAAGCTCTTGATGACAGATAGAATCATCGGTTTTAATTATTAATGAACTAGGTTATAAATACTGTACTTACGTTGTCCCCCTTTTTCCAATTGATTTTATAAAAAATGTATATTAATATATCAAATTATTACTACTTGAGTGAATTAATATCTTTTATGTATTAAAAGTTTGGATATATATTAAGTAAACAAATTAAACGTTAAGTAAAACACTTACTAATACTTCTTTAATAACAAAATTTTTGGGCTGTAAAAAAGATTTAGATAAAGCACGTGATAAATGTATAATTAGAACCGAAATACATTTATTTTTGAAACTATATATGTGTGTATATATTTGCATATCTTTATATACCAATAATCCATTATAATCTAACGATACTCATTTTTTGATGCTACTATTTCTTATGATATTTCTCATGTTCGATATTATGAAGTTGTAGAACACAATTTGCATTTTTTAAATTTTCTTTTTATTTGTTGAAAGTAAGACCGATATTTTGAGATTAAATTATTTTTCTACATTTTATTTAGATTTATGATTAAAAAGAACTAAAAATCAGGATAACTTTTGTTTTACATTTTTTTATTCTGAATCTTTATTATATTTTCCAGTAAATATTAATATTGTATAATTATAAAAATTTAGGATATTTTCTGATAGTCCGATGTATTTTGTATTAATTTATGATGATTTTAATGAAAATGAAATTTTGTTTTAATGTATGGTTTCTCTTGAAATAACATGCGATACATTAATGATATTTTGTTTTGAAATTTCATAATATTTCATAAAGATATGCGTCAAATAAAAATTGAAATTAGTTTTATATTTCTTTTTTAAATCATAAATAATTTAATCATCCGTTGTTTTTCAAATAAATCTCAAATGTCATTTATTTGAATGTTTATTATCAAAACAAAATTTTTTACTTCAGTTTTACATTTTTAAAATTTTATCAGTAAAATATATCTCCTATAACGTTTATGACAAAATGTTTCTTTTTCAAAAGCTTAAATAAATTTTGAAATAAGCCAATTAATTTACCAGTGATTACATCATAACGACCTTCATACATTAATGAAGTCACATCGAACGCTGCTCTATCAACGTCATAACGCATCCCCTTAACTTCAACAATAATTCCATTTCTCAGAAAAAATGATATTACCCTTAAAATTTCCTCCAACATTAAAAACGATTTCGATAACATCCTCATAGCTAAAAGTAGGCGCAAAATTACGTCAAA
Source organism: Eupelmus urozonus (assembly GCA_900480035.1). NCBI lineage: Eukaryota > Metazoa > Arthropoda > Insecta > Hymenoptera > Eupelmidae > Eupelmus > Eupelmus urozonus. The sequence continues at coordinate 181,889 of UELX01000018.1, forward strand.
TAAAAAAAAATTTAATCTTCTCCCTCTTAGAAAGACATATTACCATCGCCGTCAATCCGATCTATTCACTCTCACCTGCAGACGACTTTATGACGCAGATTCCAAAGTCGCTTTTCACGCGCGAAGTCAATTCGGCAGCTGAAAGTATCTACGCTCAACTATAAGTCGCCGCCCCCGAGTAGATTGACCTACTCTCCTTATAAGGCAGTCATCCAGCCGAAACTATTGGCATCTAAGAGAAACGCACTCTTCTCTTATATTCCTCCAGAGACTCCAGCTATATGCATATATAACTCTCCAGCCAAGGCTTTGCAACTTTTGCAAATTATCACCTCGAACAAAATCCAGTTTCGACATATAGACGCACACGCGTACCTCTATAACCATATATCCATCCGGAAAACTTTATTCCAGCTCCCTTTGAATTCGGAAGGTGACCTCGGCTCTCTTTTCCTCACTATTGAAAACCCTGGAAATACGTATTAAACGTCGGATTCGCCGCCTATTATCATTAAGCAGCAGACCTTGAGCTCTTCTTCATCTTCTGTCTTTGAGAAAAAAAAGACTCGTTCCAGTTTCGCGCCCGGCTCTCGAGAGCGAAATCTTTGAAAGCGCATCGTGCTTCTTTTCTTCTTTTTTTTTTCACGCTCGATCTCGTGTCTTGTCATCTGTTAAGGCGCGTCCCGCTTCCGGGCTGGGTTCTGCTGTACCGACGTTTTGAGGGTGAGATGGGTGTGTATTGAGGCTCGTCGATGTCAAGCGGTTTTTTTTTATGTGGAAAGTGTGTTTCGTCACTTAGAGGGTGGAGGAAGTAAGCGCGTGGTTTTGAGGTAGTGAGGGATTTTTTTTTAAGATGACCTTTTGTTATTTGGTGCGTGCGTGGGGCTATTCTTGGTCCTTGCATCGCGTGATGATCGTTTAGCATTTTTTCGGTTGATGTTCGTGTAGGCTTTTTTTTCGGTTTCGCATGATGAAATGCTGATTATATCAAGAGTTTAAAATGAAAATCTTGATTTGTTTTTATGAAGATATTGTTTTTGATTGATACAATAAAAAGTAGACTTCGCGCCAGCGAGGTAATTTGAATTTATTAAAAGCGATGTTATATTTTAAGAAAACATTTTCGATCGAATAAAAGTCAAAATTTACACTCTCGCAATATACCCTTTTTCGAAACCACCCAACCCTTTCATCAGCCGATCAATAATTTTTCGCTGAATCGTAATTTTACATTATTCCAGTTAGTTACACCACCCAGCTACCCTTGCCCAGAAAATTAAACCCAAAACGCTTCATCATCATTTAACAAATTACAAAAAATACAAATGAAACCGTAAAGAATGCAAATCCTTGACACATGAAAACCAAAAGACTCTAGTACATATACCCATCATTAGCACAAGCAGCTTATTTATACCATCCTAATCACTATCTCCACCCTTAAAATAGACCATACACCTCCAAGCCTCCAACCATCCATCAAAAACCTCACACCTATTAACCTTCCCGCCTCCCGATATTAATACACCGAAATCTATACACTCTTCTAACTTCACCGAGTCTTACCTATTGTCAATCCCAATAGTGTAAACCCGCCCTTTAACCCTGCTTGCAGTCTAGAGAGGGTGGGTCGCGCGCGGGGGTGTCTTGCGGCAGCGAGAGAGCCTCGGCATAGAGCAACTCAGGCAGCTCAACGCGCGTGTGCAAGCTGCGTCAGGCTGGTGGGGAGGTAGGGGTGGGAGGCGTTTGGCGGCCGCATAGCGCGCTGCTCTCGAGCCTCCAGAGCTCGGGCTCTCGTCCGCGGCACGTCAGAGAGCCGGCAGCCCGCACTAAGCGAGCTGCTCCGCCCGCCTTTAATAAATATCGACACACACCATTCACGCTCTCAATTTTATTCTTTCTTTCTCTCTCTCTCTCTCTCTCTCTCACACCTGTCTTCTATATCTGTTTCTCTCTTTATTCTGGTTCGGTCGTAGACGGTTTATGGAGTAAGCGCGCCGAGAGTCTAGTTTCGCGGCCGCGCGCGCGAATAGCCGCACACGCGAGAGTCTGCTTAGACAGACACGCACGCGCGTTCGAGTGAGAAGGAGAGAGGATCCCCGAAAATCTCGGGGAGGACTGGAGCAGCAGACGAGCTTGGAGAGGAGAGTAGGAAAGGTCCTGACACAGCCTTCCTAGATAACGACTATATATATAGATATATAGAGAGAGGAGAGAGAGGAGAGCGGAAGGACAGTAGCCAGGGAAGGAAGAAGAGGGAATCCTTATCGCCGGGGCTCCGGCGGAGTCGAGCTACGCTGGAAAGCCAGGGGAACTGAGGTAAGTGCCGACGAGAGCTTATAGATCAGCTGTTTCAGCCGCGCAGCCCCTCAAGTTCCTCTTGCACACGTATATACCTACGATTCATTGGTGCGGTATTGAGTATAGACCGTGAAGTTTTACGATCGGCCCGCCCCGAAAAACGGACCCCGAAATCTCATCGCCATGTTGCGCTCTCTGGTTGCCACAGTCCGCGCCCCATTTTGGTTCCGCGCTGCTGGTTTTTTTTTTATCCGTCTCGCAGTCGATCAGTAGATAAGGTTGGAGAGTGGTGAGACTGAGCGGTGAAGTTAAGACACATAGGGGAGTTTCCACTGCGCTTGAGAGGTTAGGAGCGCGAGGGTAAGGGTACGTAAGGTCTGTTGCCAAGGGCTGAAGCGCTAGAGGTGAAACTCGGCCGCGCGATGTCCTTTTGGCCGATATTTTGTTCTCCCACTGCGGATGTGCACGCGCGGGGAGTCCTCCGCGTTAATTATCAATTGCTCGTTGATTAAAAGTAGCTTTTCGAGGCTTCTGACGGAGCGCGGATAGGTGTACTATAGGTCTGTTCGTTTTTCGAGTAACCGCGGAGGTTATGCATATTAGAAGAAAAAGAAAGTAGAGTTTAATAAAAGGGTGAAATTTAGATCGAAGAGTCGATTCCGGACATCATAATTGTTGGATCAATGAGAGGCGGGAGGAGAGAGAGGCCGCTCTCTGCGCCAACTGTCGCAGAGTCTAGCCTCTCTCGGATCGAAGAGCAGAAAGCCTTAAACTCCCTTTTCCACGAGCCGTCTTCCCTCTCATGTGTCAGTCACGTCCTGTAGATGTACGCAGTGCGAGAAAGAGGGCTGGATGAGGGAAAAAGAGCGAGCAAGAGAGGGAGAGTTATATACGCTGCTGGCGGCTCCGTGCTGGCGGCTCCGCTGCTCCGCATGCGCAGCGCAGAAAAGCCGGCTCCCACATTGACCGTGCCTGCCTGCCTTCCTCGGCGCACGTATAACGGCGCGGTGAGTGTGTGCCTCTCGCGGCGCCCGGAGGAGAGAGTTCGAGACGGTTCTTTTCCCGAATTTCGTGGCTGGCTCCTCTTTTTTTTCGCACTTGGGAACAGACCTACTCTAGTGGAGGGTTTTGCTCTGGATTAAGGAGGCCGAGGTATCGGAGTATCGAGGATAGAGAGGAATTAAAAAAGGGGAGCGCCGATTCTGCCGAGGGGAATATTCTTGTCTCGAGGTGGCGGTGGTGGCAACGATCCTGCTGGAAGAGGGACATTTGCAAATTTGCCAGAGCTCTCCGGCTGAGGAAAATCGATAAGCGTTGTAACGCTGTATGTTAAAAAAAGACACACTCTTGATCTTTTATCTCACATTTATCGTGTATTAGCGATCATCGCGGGTCTAGTTGTGTGTGTGTGTGTGGTCCGTTGTTTCCAAGTGGATTGCGTCAGACGTTCTTTTTTACGCTCTCCTACATCTGCAGTGTTTCGCGGACATTTCGTGAGGGTCTTGTAAAATTTTCTGCGGGGGTACCGTATGCCGCTGATCTGATACCAGAGGCTCCGGGTCGAATTTAAATTTACGGGTCTCGCTGATTGTGATAAATCGGATTTTATCTGGATTCGGGACTGAGAGTCGTGCGTTCGTGCGGATTCGGCTGTGGACTCGCTATATGTTCATGAATAATTATAACAGTAGATAAAATGATAAATGGGCCGCTATGGGATGAGAGAAATAAATAATTCGGTGAGCAATTTTTGGACGGTTCTCTACTATAAATCGACTTTTTCCAGCTGGATTTTTGTCGAAGAGTAATTTTTCATCGTTCGGGGCTAGGTCTCGGTGACTTTTATTCCAATTAGAGTGAAACGACGAGCCACTGCGGTAATTATTCTCCTAGAAACTTTAGTGCGGCAACGCCATTATTCTATCAAATTTAGACACTGCGCACCCAGACCTCCTTAATGCCGTTTCTTAAGTAACTTCTATCTCTAAACTCACGAAAATTCGAATTATTCAAAAAACGAACAAACCTTCTCTCTACTACCACACACAATAACCACCACATAACTATAAATTCAATTAATTTTCCACTCCAGTTATGACGACCATGGCTCCTGCTGGCGAGGGGGGAGGCGGGACGAGTGGCACGACGTCGACGACGGCTACAGGGGGCGGAGGCAGCGGCGCGGAGCAGGCTCCGAATCCCACTGCGTCAACGGCCCAGCAGCAGCAACCGGCGACTCAACATCAGCAACATCCGCCCCCATCGCCTCTCAGTGGATGCTACCTACTGGTGGTGCTTCCCGAACCCCACACCGCACAACACAAGGATCTCATCCTCAATCGACTCGCTAAAGGTTTGTTCCTTGTCATAGTCTTGATGGGTTTGGCGAAGATGGAATTTCGGAATTTTTAATTTAGCTGAGTAATTTTAACGAGGCGAGGGGTTGATTCAAGTTTTTGCAATTCAATAGGTCGCGCTCATTGAGAAAAATAATTTCACTTTTTTATTCTCGCCCGTGTAACTTTGTAAACTGGATTTGTGCGGCTTTATAGAGCCAGCCGGGGGGATTGCAAGCTATGAAGGTCCTTAGTCCGGATTTTTTTTCTTTCTCTCGCTCGACCTAATTAGATTGCGCACTTCCTTATAAATCATAATGTTTCCAACTTAATTTACTTTCCCGGCAGCCTTTAAGCTTTTATTTAATCTTAAGATGTTAAGAGGCTACACTTTCTGCTATCTCGGCTTTTCCGGCGCGCAGCGCAAGGTTAATTATAAAACACCACACTATAATTCCAAGACACTGTTTCTTATTCTTATTCTGTACGTACGAAGCAAATAAATTCTCCTAAAAGGCGACGCGCGATTTTTCCTGCAATAATCGGGTCTAGTTGAATGGAAGCCCCGCAAAGCTTTGTAGGCTACGGCCAGACGCACCAGCCTGACTAAGCAGTCTAAGGATACGAAACTAATCGCCGATGCGCGGCGCGCGTTTTTTCTGTTAATTAATAACGTATTAAGATTGATGAAGGCTGATAGCAGAAAACTATATTTTCGGCATTCTATTTTCTGCGCGACTTATTTTTCGGCGACAGTGTGTGGGTGGGTGTGTTTTTCCGAAATGAAAAGGCCGAGTGATCGAACGGTTTTGATTATACGGGAATTTCCGAAAGATGGATGATTTGAAAGTGTGATAGGAGAGTGGTATCGGCGGGAGCTTTATTCTCGAGTTTATCTAAATCTAACACTTTTTGTCTGGTTAATGAAAGTCTTTTTAAACATTATTGATTGACCTGAATATTAAATTTAGGAATCGATCATAACGCGATCGCGCTGTAAATGAATAAACATGATAAGCTGGTAATTTTTCGTAAAGAATGTGATTTTCATGAATAAATAAACGAAATTTCAAAGCTGTGTGCCTAAACTCATTAATAACAAAAAAAACTTCAACCGACCTAAAGCAAAATCACAGCCAGACACAATATCAAAAACCCATCTAAAAAAAAGTTACAAATCGCTCTTTCATCATCCTCTCAAAGAAAACACATATCCCCTCAGCACTCCTAACATCACATCGCTAAAATTCCCTTGGAACCAGGCCTCGATGTCGCTTCGAAACCTAGCCAGAGCCCCGGCTGAATATAAGTTAGCTGATATCCGGAAAGCCGTTGCGTGACTTCCCCGCGGCGCGGCGTATACGTGCGCTCGCGCCAGCTAACGGTCGCACACGCGTCCGACTTCGGGCGCACTTGGGGGAGCAAAAGGACTTTTTATATTTCACGCGGCCGTAGGTATATACGTATATACGTACACACGAGAGCCGGCCCAAGAGAGCTTACGTGCCGGCTGTGGCTTCTGTTGCTAGGTGCGCGCGCGCGACGCACTAGCGTAAACGCCCTTTTTTTTTGTGCGCGCCTCTGCTCCTTTTATTTTTTATTTTTAAGCAGAACCGTCGATTTTTTCTCTCCGGCCGGGCGATTGCGCTTTCAATGATTAACGAGAGGGCTGAGCTTTGAGGCGTATGCGCGTGACTATGGGGTGAAAGTCGACGGGACTGCGACTGGAATGTGAAAGCCTATATGGTTCGCTGTGTGTGTATGTGTGTGTTTGCTGAGAATCGCGGCTGTATAATTAAGGATTGAATATAAGCGCGAGCCTGGAAGCCTATTTGACTGTGGCGAGGATTTCGGGACGAATGTGTGTATTTGCTGAAGCATGTGTGTATGTGTGTGTGTGTGGGTGGGTGAGGTCGGGATATGCATGAATTATATGTTGGGAGGGGATCGATGCGATTTGGCTCGGACAATTAAGGTTTGTCTATGGGCAGGAGTTGGTTTTAAACAATTTATGGCAGCGTCTTTTGCAAACTGCGCGGCAAAAGCAGGAAAATTCAATTGAAACTTTCGCCCGATGTAATCAAATAACTTTTCTTTCCCCGGCACTTTGGCCATATTGGATTAAGAGGATAAAACTGTCTTACTCCGGCCAAATGAACTTGAATATTTAAAGTTCAAACGAGAGCCGGCTTTGTTCCTGCAGCCCGACTATTTCCTCCAACTAATAAAACAACAAATTAAACGTCAATGCCGGCTTACCCTCTCTCGCGGCCTTAAATTTTAAAGCCATTAAGATCCATCAAATTTCCCCCCGCAATGCAAATACAAGCTCCTCAAATATTTGACTTTCGCCCCGGCGAGAGAAAAAAAAATTAAAACTCGTCGGTCAAAAGGCCAGGAGAAAAAAAGTTGTTCAACTCCCTCGAGTATCCTCCGCGCTCGCGAAGTGTATAATACGTCCTGATCCTTTAATACGGATCAGCGCCGATTCATTCTCTCTTTTATCAGCGGCGGCGCAAGTGGCCCCCGCGCTCTCCAACGAGCGAAATAAGCTCGGTGTAAGCGAAAACTCAAGCTAATTTTCCCGTTGCTTATCGACGGGGAAAATATTTCAGCAGCCGCGGCTATTATAAGAATAAGTACTCTCCCCGCGCGCTGCGCGTCTGAATGAAATAATTGGCCTGGCTGACTGACGACTGGCGCTCCGCTGGGGTCAAGGGCATTCGTACGTTATGCGCCTATCTGTCACACATCTACATAGGCAACGTTTGGCCACTTCCATATTATTATGCACACGTCGACGCGCGTTTATCCTCGGCACGCAAGAAAGAGACAAGGCCGCCCCGACGATATCAGGCCGATATCGCGAGCTTTGGATTTAAATTAAGCTCTCTCTCAAGTTTTCGGACTCGCTCGTACGTGTATAGCGCAACGTGTGTCCTGAAAGCCCGGAATATAAGGCAGGGAATTCGCGATAGTAGCGGCGGTGTTCGCGTGCGCGAGGGCTCGCTCCGCAATGCGCCATTGCTGCTTTTTACTAGCTCTCTCTCTCACACAGCCGGCGCGCGCTCCGCAAGTCGCTTTAGCGATCCAATTGTCGGCGGCGCGCTAACAAAAATTAGCATCGCGCAACGCGCTTATGATCTATACACGCGCGGGGGCCTGCATGCGGCCGAGTCGAAATATAGTCTCGTTTTATTTGACGAGGGTAAAAATGGAATAAGAGAGGCACTTTGTAGTGGCCCGCTTGGGTATATCAAAGCTAAGATGTCGTCCTTTGGCTATACCGGGCTTTACGCGTAACAGCCGGCGTAGGAAAGAAAAAGGAGCTTGCAAGCTTTGCTCTTATTAACGCGGCCGTATGTCTTAGCTTTTTACGGCCGCGAAGCTGTCCGCTCGTCTCTGCGTACTTGTATAGGTGTGTGTGTGCTTTACGCTCCGACTCCGTCTAGTCGCGCCTCGGCTCGTAAATTTCCTAAGGGCTATCGCGCCCGGGCCATTCTCGGAGCCGCTTTCTCTGTTGTGCGCTCCATTTGCTCGGCGCTAGACACGGCTCCTACGCTTGGCTGCAGCGAGCTGCGAGCGCGGATATATAAGCGATCAAAGTCGGAGCGCGAGCCAACTGCCCCATACGGTTTGTGTGTGTGTGTGGGGAAGGTCTAAACGAGGGCGAGCGCTCGATCTTCCCGAGAGCCGTTAAAAAGCTGGGGAAAGCTCGAGGAGCTTTTGGAGCTTGCGAGGCTTTCAATCAACTGGTCGAGTGTTTTTGTTTCGTTTCGAAGGGTGGAATTAGGTTTTGAAAGATTGTAGTTGATAATTTTATTTTTAATGATGGATGGATGGGGAAGGGTTGGTGTGATTATTTTAATATTAGAAGGGTAGGTTGTACTTGATGCTCAGCCGTAGGTGTTATCCGGCATCGCCAGACAACCAGGCTTTTTTCTCAGTATTGCAGAGATCAATAGTATTCAAAGATTAATACAGTGTTTTTTATTTTTTCTCTAATTCAATAGTACCAACACTGCTAAAAATATATTTAGCACATTGTGACACTCTCATGCAATGTGAATATATTGTATCTTTCTATTAACAGTAACATGTCGAAGCTTAAAAATAAATCGCGTTAGTTATCACAAATAAAAGCTGTCTGGCGCAAAATTTGTAGATGAATGTTTTTTCAATACTGCAACCTCATCATTCCACCGGGCCGCGTATTATTTAACTCTAATTAACCGTAATTTATTCTCGGCGTACGCTCATGAAAAATTAGCGCGATCTATAAAAGCCTCCACACGGTTATTAATTTTAATTTACGGCAAACTTTATTTTTACTCTAAGATCATCCCTATTTCTTCACCCTCTAAAAATAAACCGTCCATAAACTGAATAAATCAAGCCGGCTCCTAGCTTACCCGCCAACGAATAAAAAAAAATCCGCGAGCGCGAACGTAATTTAGAATCCTCGAAAAGCGCACAAAGCGCGTTTCTCTATTCCTCCAAAAGAGCCAGCCTCTGCACATTAAAAATATCCCACGGCTAGTGGCACACCTCCTCTTCCAGCGTAAAAAAAGGAAAAAAAGAGGGTTGGAAAAAAGCTCGCAGCGCCCCATGCACAAGCCCACTCTGCGGCGTTTCTAAAGGGGGGCTGCTGCAGCTATGCGAATATATATACGCCTGCCGTCGAGACGACGACGACGACGACGTCGCAAAGTCTATCTCGCGCTGACGGCGCCGCCGTCGGGGGTTGCCGCAGAGGCCTTAAATGCCTCTTTTGTATTTATAGAGTGTCACGGTCCGCCGATTCGCGGAAGAGGCCGCCCCTCCGCTCCTCGCGCGCGCGCCCGAGGAAACGTGTAAACGTCAATATATACGCCGGGAGCTGGGAAGGATGCTTCTCTGGCTGATGGAGACTTGCTGCGTGCTCTTCAGACGTGTAGCTGTCTGAGGCTTGGTGCTTCTTCTTTTTTGTCGGTGCGGGAAAAGTTGGCGGACACGCACTATAAGGTCTGTTCCGCTGGCGCGATTATTCATTTATTAGGGAGAAAGTTGAGTGTCTGCTATAGTATACTAGCGATGGAATGTAATTACCTGAATCCGATTACCAACTTCCTTCTTCCGTATAACAACGTTCTAAAAAGTGCAATTAGCCGCGATTCTCACTGCGTCTTGCAAAAATCGAATCCGACGAATCTCGGCAGTATCGAGCAACATAACCTATAAGACACAACCCCTCTTTGGGGGCTTGTTCCTGACGGCTATTCAAAACTGACGCGAGCGTCGCGTGGTGCTATGACGTCGAAAAGTTAAAAGTAGCACGTCGCCGCTATAGATCGGGCCTGGCGTATCTATCTATACGACACTTAGCCGCGGGCCGCTCGATTGCGCGTGGCAAAGAAATACAGCTGTTCCACGCTGCGGTATATAGGACGGGAGTATGGATCGCGCCGATAGTTTATTCGTCCGAATACATATAGCCCACCGCCCGCGCGCGCGCGCGCGCAATGATCGAAAGGTCCGAGTGACTATGCAAACGCGGAAAGCTGCATATATGCAAGGGGAGGAGAGAGCTAGACGCATCGGGGTGCATCATGGGTAGGATCTACTTGGTTGCTGCTATTTTCGCAGGCGGCTGGGTTCTCACATGTCTAGAGGTCATCGCCACTCGCGGGGAATATATATACCTATCGCACCTCGTGTCTCGCGGAGAGAGCTGGAATATAGGCGAAAAGGGCGCAGCGCCGGCACGTGAGCATGGAAAGCTCGACTTGCGACTATAGATGAGCTTTGGCGATCTAACGTTTTCCGGAGCTCGGCGAAAGCTCGATAAAAGGAGAGCGAGCTTGGCAAAGGGAATCTGGAATCTCGTTAGGGGAAATCTGCTTGTTTGCTCGCGCGCTGTCTGTAGAAGGGCACTCGATGTGTTATTTTCCTAGCTTTCGCAGATTGCCGTCGAAAGTAACGAACGCCTCCTTCTCGTTCTGCTTTGGCTCTTGTGCGTATAAAGGCTCATTAATTTCGGAAAATTTCGCCGAGGGAAATGTTTTCGCTATTTGGAACGGACGTGAACTGGTTTTATTGCATGATATTCATCAAAGCCTTGAACTCTTAATCCCTCCCTCCGCAAGCTGCAAGCTCCGCGCGCTCGTTCTGGAAATTCTCGGAAAATCTTTCATCTCTTAGCGATGACCTACAATCTTTTTTATCCGATTTTATACTGTCTTTTGGAAATGTGATTACAGTGCTGTCATCAGAATAAGCAGTATGCAAATGTCATTTCGCTTTTCAATTATGCAATATTTTACGTCGGTGCCAGAATTGAAAATTAAATGAGCACTGGGTTCGGTCCGCGGTGGGATGTCTAATTAAGGATTTGATTATAATAATACTTTAGCAAGGCGCTAACAAAGGCCCAGTTAGGGACAATATAAATTTGCATCGTTAGGCCAAACTAGTGTAATTTCCACTCTGGTACATTCGGTTCTAAGCCATTACACCAAACATATTTCCATTTGAGCGCTACTTATAGCAAAAAAACTTATTTCACATTCCGTAAAATTGCACAGCACCATTTTATTAACACTTGAAAAGTCACCAATGGCATATTTATCAGACACTTAAAAATTACAACCCGGCATTAAAGCCTGCTAATATTAAAAAAAAATATGTTGCTGTAAAAGTCTTGGTGATTGCATTTGTAAAGTGCAGAGTAATCTGAGCCCATGCAAAAACAATTATCCAGACCAGCGCACTGAGGCTGTTGAAACCGCAAGCTTAATAATGCGAGAAGGGTGCCCGCAGGCTTTCACTACGACCTGGCTGAGCTAATATCAGTTAAAGCAATAATGCCTAGTCGTGAGAAAAGCTTATGCCTGGTTAAAAATTTAGCTGGTTAGGTCAAATGGTTCTAGGTTTGTTTAAGTAGTCCTAATTAAGCCCTAATTTTGGACCTAAAGGATACCATTATGTTAATAATTAAGTAATTTGATTAGGTCTTAATTAAGCAAAACAATATCGAAGTCCCATCAGCAAAAATTTGATCGGACCAAATTGCTGAAAGTTAGACCTCTCACCAAAAAAATCGCGCCCACGCTCACTTAGTCCCGCGTCGAATCGGATAATCGAGGACCGTCCGAGAGCGCGGAGAGAAAAGGCCAAGGATAACGTGCAAAAGTAAGCATTAACTTTTGACGGAGCCGCTCTAACCCACGCTCTCAGAACACAGCAGATCCGGCTAAAGATTACCAGACGGATATATATATATGAGAAAAAGGAGGCGAGCGTGCGCGTAAGAGGCGTAGTAAACGAGCGTGCGCGCGCCATGGAGAACTTCTCAAAAGGACGAATATATAAGAATCGCGGGACTACTCACACTCGGGCGGAAAAAAGAGAGAGCACGCAAGCGAATGAAGAAAAGAGGGAGCTTTCGCAAGCTCTGGGGCTCGAGGTGGCTGTAGCTAGATGCGGCATGCGCGCGTTAGTACCTGCCTACAGCCACATCCCCGCAGTCCCCAGAACTTGGATCAATAACCCATCCACTCCTCTATCTTGCTCACTCCGGCTCTTTTCTCTCTGTCTCAACCCAACGGTCCCCGATTATATACACATCCTTGCCTACGTCACGTATCTACATAAGCCCCATTTTCTTGAAAAGGCCGCGTTTTAACGAGCCGAGGTACTATAGAAACAGCCAGACTCGTCGCATGATGCGCTGCGTTATATATCCGGTATGCGCGCCGGCAGAGGATCGAGCTGCTGCGCGCATGGCTCGTCTCTTCGCTTTACTTCGCGAAGTGAAGCCGAGAGGTCGCCAGACGCGAAGCCAAGCTTCACTGCTGTATAACTGTATACTCTGGCTGACGGGCCGATATCGAGCGGCCGCCCGGCTCGCCGGAACGCTGCCTTCCTCTTTCTCTTCCTCACTCCCTTATTGGACTTTTATTTCGTGGAGAGCTGGGTCCCTCCGAGGAGGAGACCGCAGGAGCGACACTCGATTTTTCTGCTTAATGTGTTTGAACCACGAATGTTGTCTTTCTGGGGGTGTATTATTAGATTAGCTTGGTTTGTGTGTGAGGGGAGGGGGAGGATGGCTTTTCGATTGTTAAAATATTATAATGGGTATTTAAATGAGGGGTTGTCTTGTTGCGAACACGGAAAGCTCGTATCGAACTGTGTTTATGTATATACATACACATACGCTCTTTCTGCAAATGAAAAAATAATCAGAACCCTCGGCCCTATTCGCTAATTAATAAACGAATCCAAATCCTTACTGGCTTTGACGAACGCCCGAATAATCGAAAAATAAACCCGAATAACGCCACTAAAGAAAACAAGCCAGCTCCGTATCCTACATCACACCCCCGCACATTCCTTTGTAGCCATAAATCCGGGCATATAAATATCTTGTCGCCGGGCGAAGCGCAGCGTTTGATATAGCCCCCCTGCGGAGGTGATTCGTCTATATCGATCGGCTCGCGCGTCTCACCTATCGAGGGCCCATAAAATACGGCGATACAATGAAATTAATGACGGGTCTAAAAAAAAAAAAAAGAGGCCGTGTGTGTGTGTCGACGCGCCCGCGTCTGGCGTGCCGCGAATCACTTAGCGTTTTCGCCGTATACGGTTATGGTGTTATGCCCCTCCTTTCGCGTGCCTGTGGAGGTGGATGTATTGATGCGAATTTCGGGTATTCTGGGCTATTATATTCAATTTGTAGGCGAGAGAGGTGGGGGAGGATCGGGTGCTCTTGAGCGTTTTGCTCACGCAGGTGTCCCGCGTCTTGGAGGAGCGTGTGGTGACCTTGTGGGGGGATTAGAGGGTTTGTAATATTGTTTGGATTGTTAGATGGTTTTGTGAAGTTCATGGATGTGGACTGAGTGGTTACGTCGGTTTTTTAATTGTATTGAGTATACTTTTGTATTTATTTACTTTGTCTAGTCTGTACCGAATGGATAAAATGAACGTTATTTTTTTTAGAGAAGATCTAAATGAATAAACATTTGAATTTTCGCACAAAAGTAAACCTGTATCCCTTTAGAAAAAACTCATACATATTGAAATGGAGTTTCCAAACTGGACATGTCGGAATGAAGTTAAAATACGGTACACGTCGAATTTAACTTCAAACCCGTATACATTGGAATAAAGGGGAAAAAGTACACGTCAAAATTCATTAATTTTTCTGAATTTTAAAGTTGATTTCACTTTTGAACGTGTTCTAAACACCGTACATTTCACCAATTTCGCTATTTCAAATTCAAAATAAATGATTTTGTTAGATAATGTACATAAATAAATTAATTATATAAAATTCTCTAACACTGAGAAAAATACATATTGAATTTTTTATTACATGGTTTAGAAGTATCACAATATTTCTGATTAATATATTTTCTAGAAAAATAATTATTATTTGTGTTATAAAGGCTATCATTATATCAAACTGAACTACATTTAAAGAACCTTTAAAATTTAGTTGTATTCATATAATAAAATAGACGTGTGATAAGTTAGATAAGTGTGTAAAAAGTTATTTCATATGAAAACATTTTCAAATAACTTAAGGTATGGAAAACTAAAGAAATATTTCTCTAGTTTCCTTATTAATATTTGTATCCTTATATACAAAGCTTATACAAAAATCGGTTTTGCTTGCAAGAAATTGAATTAAAACCGTACAAAAATTGTTAATATTAGATTTGGAATTATATAGGGGACTGTAGAAATAAATATCGTTTTGAATATGCATAGTTTAAAATCGGTTTAACTTCAAACATTCAATGAGTATTTTTATCTGAACAAGAAAAATTAAATACGCAAATATTGCGTAAGTTTATTTTTAATTCAATAAGTTTATTTTTAAAATGTTATTATACAAATTTTCTGTATTATTTTATTATAATTAAACTCGATTGTATACATTTAAATGTAAATTAAAGGCAAAAACTGTGGTTTAATTACTCAGAAAATTTGTTTTTATACACTCCCTTTATTATACTGCATTCTGTATTAATTTATACAAAACACAATTTCAAACTGTATATCGAGAAGTAAAGCCAACTTCAAAATTGAAACAAGAAATATTTTAAAACGTCTCTTTTTCAATTTTACCTCGATGTGCCCAAGTTTTGAAATAAAATTTGACATACACTCTCTTCCAACTCTACCCCGACGCGTCCACTTTTCCAACTCTATTTCAATTTATAACACCCCTCCACTAAACGTCCGAGCGTCTATCTCTTCTTTTCCAGCACAATCCCAACATATCGACAACTGCCTACAACATCGCTACCAAGAATCAAATCAGCCTAGCACCGATACTCGACACGCGTGTATAAACCCAACTCTCCGCCCACGTACACCTACATATAATAAAACCCGCGTGCGTGCGGACGCAAAGTAGGGAGGAAAAAAAGCCGGCCGCAGTAGTGCTTCTGTATTCCGTGGATGCAGTCGCACATAACCTCACCCGCTTGCGCGCACACACCTATTCCAACAGCGCGCAACGAACTCGGACCGCTCTGACTCATGCTGCCTCGTAAAGGCCCGAGTTTAAGGAGCAGTCGCGCAGGTAGCTGGCCCGATAACGGGAGCTAAGGGGGCTAGCCCCCCCCCCCCCTCTATACTGCACCTGTATAAGCCGAGCGCGAATATAACCCAAGGGGAATGAATTACGGGGAGGGTAGGTTCGTTCGTGTTTCCAGCTAACAATTTGCCCCCCTCGTGTCCCTAGCTGTATATGGCGCTTCTTTTCCTCTTAGGCTGATGGATTATTGATGGGTTGCCGGCGCTGGGAGCAGCTGTGCGCGTGGCGATCTTAAATCTTTTGCGAATGAGGAAGTGTTGTTTTGGCCGATGAAATGGTTGATTGAATATTAAAATTGATTGGGTGCTTGGCTAGTTTAAGATTTAGAGAAAGGGTGTCTTTTTACGTATTTTCGGAGATTATATAAAAATTCAGTATCATCTTGCTTTCGTGAAATACAGTAATAAATACGCGATGATATCAATTCTTAAAAATAAAACGAAGCTTTAAAATTCCAATAGCGGATTAAAACTCAACGAATAATCCGCTGAAATAATGCATAATAAATATGCTCTCGCAATTAAAATTTAAGGCGGAAAATTGGAAAAGCTTCCGCAAACAGCAACCAGTAAGCTCCGCGCGAAGCACAAATTTGCCCTGATCGTGAAGCGTGAGCGAAACGCACCGAGTTTACTTATACCGACCTACAGCTACACAATCAACTACGTTTGCATACACGCACGTGCCTCCATACACTCTCTTACGGCTCTCTCGGCGCAGCTCGAGTTATTCACTCAAATCATGAGCAAGAACGTGAGCGTCCTTTATAATACCGACGTCCTTCCGGAGCCCCAACAATACCTCGACATTTATTAAAACCTCTCGATTGTTCTAATATCCAACTAAAAAGCCCGCTGAAAACGTAACCGCCTGACAGCTTAATTAATCGGACAGCGCAGCGCGCTCCCCCCAAACAATCGCAGGCAGATGGAAAGGAAAGCTTTATAAATAGGCCCAAAGAGCTTGCGAAGATTCCGCCTCGAAACTCGCACAATTCTCCTCTGCAGAAACATTCTGCGGAGAGACGCTTCTAATTCTGTACTCTCCCTCTACTCTCCGTTTCGCTTTCTTGCATGTCTTGCATGCGCATGTCTCCCGGGTTATAGTCGCCAAGATATTTCGCTCTTGAACCTGACCCCCACGACGATGGTTTTTGGGTGACGGAGAGATGTTAAGGTTGGAGTTTATAGACTGCGGGCGATTTATCATTGGGAGATTCATTAGTTATGCGCGTGGATCGTTTGAGATTTGTTTTGCTTGATGGGAGAGGAGTGATGGGTTAGGTTAGAGGCTAGTGCACGTTTCTATAATGTCACGGCTTTCTGAGTTATGAGGGTTTGGAGTGGCTTCTTATGGGCTGGGCTTGGGATTATTTCTGAACGCTCGCGCGTGATCTTTGGTAAAAGAGGATTTTGCCGAGTTCTTGTTTGAATAAACCGTGTCGTGTTCAAATTTTAGTAACCGAGTTTATTAATATTTGATATCATTAAAATCAAATATTTTATTGTAAACAGCATAATTAATATCATTGTTATTTTATTGATGTCGCTATAGAAATTTTTGATAATTTCAAAGTCAAATTATTTATGCTGTTTATATATTTCAATAGATTGCGTGTCTGGTTGACAGTATAAGAAAAAAGCGAGGCGTGTCAGAAATTTATAAAAATTCAAGGTGCGTACGGCGCTCGAATAACGTCGAAAGCATCGATACGGAACCGCCTCACGGAGGTCGAGTGCGCAACTATATAGGTGGAGATATATATGCATGCGAGCGTGGATACTTGCCTTTTATCGCCTCAATCAAATGGTGGAATAGCCAGCATTCCAAAAAGTCTTAAATCATTGTTACTGAGACTTATCTCCTCATTTAGTCGTTTTAAATGTACTCATAGCTTCTCGTAATAGTAAACTAGTTTACATGTAAAAAAAGAGATTATTAATCAAGTTTTTAATATTCAATAATTAACAAGATTCAATTTATGAAAAACAAAGAATCTTTGAACATTCCTAAAAATTTAGAAATAATAATTTCCAAAAGCCACAATTAACAAAAAACTAATAATTATAATTAAACGCAT
Source organism: Eupelmus urozonus (assembly GCA_900480035.1). Lineage (NCBI taxonomy): Eukaryota > Metazoa > Arthropoda > Insecta > Hymenoptera > Eupelmidae > Eupelmus > Eupelmus urozonus. The sequence goes on from UELX01000018.1 coordinate 199,191, forward strand.
AAGTCTCCAGGCGTAAAAATAAGTGCGAGGAGGCAAATCTCAGAGGCTTAGCAACCGAATCGCATTTTGAGCCCGACAATTATATGAAAAGGCAGGCCGGGCTCTAGCGCGGCACGTACCAACCTCCCAAGTCGCAAACGCAAGCTTTCTCGGCCACTTTTCAGCCAAGCGCGCGCGCATAGCTCGAATTGCCGTCGCTGCAGTTTTTATTGCGGAAAAGGGATTTCTTAGCACTCGACGACACCCCCCTGTTTTATGTATATATGCTCACGGACTCGCGCGACTTAAATATGAAAAGTCCATAAAGCGGATTCTTTTCGCCGAGACTTTCTCGTCGTCTTGTTTCTTGGAAGTCTCTATTGTCTTGCTGTTGGGCTGCGCTTGGAATAAAATTTTTCTCGTTTTGTAGGGAACTTATTAATTAGTGGACTGGTTTGATGGAGTTTTTTGGTTTATTGGGGCTTGGATTTTTCTGAGTTTTCTGAGGTGGGGCTGGAAAGTGGGGTTGATCGTCGGTACTTGGAAAGAAGTGAGTGCTATAGTGCGTTAACGTTAATGTGCTTAAAGTGCACAATAAAACTGCGAATTCTTTTCTTCAGCAGAGTTATACCATAGAGTTTTCTAATATATTAATTATAATTAATTAATTATAATTTACGTTATTGCATATATTTGCTAGGCTTGAGGGAGGTTGTAATTTTTTCTTTTTCAAGTATTGGACTTAGATATACTCGTGCATATTTTAAAATTGTAGTGTATTTAATAATTGAATATTTGATTGATTTAGTATAAAAGTGATGTGAAATTCTATTTTTTCAATTAAATATTCAATTTGTTTTAATGGAAAACAACAACGAAAACTGATGTTGTCATATTTTGGAAAAACGAAATTTAAATGAAAAAATCGGTTCCTGCATCTTCTATAACAAGGAAAGTTTCATTACACTGTTTTAATTAAGTATTTAATTAAAATTTAATTAATTCTTTTACTTGAAAAGTGTATTGTATAAGTTTTAAACTATAAATTAATCAATTAAAATTTTCAATAATGTTTCTGACATTGCCATATTTGATTTTTTATTCTTACAGTGTTATAATCAAGAATTTCACGTAAATATTTATGTTAAACCGATTTCAAACTTCTTACTAAAAAAAAATTAAGAATTTCTACAAAACCAATCTACTTTGTTTCGTTCTATTTTTATTACTTTTTAAGCTCAGTATTATTATATAATAATCTTATTACTATTTAATTTGTCCAAGTTTTGAAAATGAAACTTATTCTTTAAATATTATGTTTTTTAATAGCACAATAATAGTTTTCGTAAAAGAAAAAATTCAAAAGATTACTAAGCAGTAGTCACAACTACCTCTACATCTTCATTTTCAAGACTTTATGTAATTGTTGCCTTTTAATAACAATATATTAAATAAATAAATATCAAATATAACATTTTATCATTAATAGAAAAAAAAGGAAAAAACTACGTAAAAAGATAATTCACTGCAGCGTTGACTTTCTTTAAACTTCTTGCCCGCACAAAAAGAAATAAATCATACGAATGTAGCTGAGCTGAGATGAGAGTAGGAGATTACACCCTTGGCTCGAGACTTCACTTACAGTGGAAAATATATAAATAGCAAATGGCATGATCGCTGCATTAACTTCCATATGCGTTAGCTATGCTTTGAAGATTTTTCGGTTTACCCAGCTAGGGTCTATGACTCATTTAAATTCTTAATCTGTTTTTAAATTTTTTATCCTTAACTAAGGTTTGTGATAAAGATTTTAAGAAAAAATGATTTCGTTATTTGAATATTCAAAATTCCATATCTAGAACGATTTTGTTAAAGTAATGTGGTCCTGAGAAAAATATTTTTAAAGCTCGTATTCCCAAAATTCACATTACCGTATAAATAAAAAGTTCCCTACCATCATTTTAAAAAAGTGCAATAATTAATAATATTTTTATTCGCGTTACTTTATCATTATTTTCTGATAACTGCTAACGCATTGATCAAAGTTCTGAGTTAATCATGATTTTTTTTTTCATTAAATGGAAGCGATTCCTATTAATCGATCTTTGCAAATTGTATCCTTTGTCAAGTTTAAAACAAGAAACGCGAAGGAGGTGCAGGTCAGCATTTTTCTTGTCAAGAACTTTTTGACCCTGTTTTTAAGACAAAGGCCTCTGCGACATTTCTTTCACACTTCGGCACATATTGCTATTTAAAGTGCTGAAAAATCTTAGTTTCACTCTTTTTAGCTTTTCGCATAATTAAGCATTTTTCGTAATTATATTGCCATCAACCTGAATTGTCCTTCTTATGGTAGTTACCGAATCGCTAAAAATAATTCAATTAAAATGCGTAATAACCCAAGTTTCGGGATGACGAATTTGACATCGCGAAGGAGACTATGTGGCCCTAAGTGCGTGTACATAGAAGTATGAAGTGCTATGTCTATAAATAGTTGGGAAACACCCAGAATTTTCTGCATCCGTTCTTCTTCTTCGCTTCTTTTTGTCGTGCAAGAAAAAGCTCTAAAGGAAGTAATGTCAGTTGGGCTTTAACGCTATACAAAATCAACACACACTCTGCGCTTTATTTGATTTATACTTACAAATATAACTTGGTGCTTTAAATAAATACATGTGTAATTATATTTTATTATCCTTCGTTGTTTGTTGGAAAGAGAAAAATGACATTAAATTAAGTCAAATTTATTGAAGAGGAATGAATTGAATGGAATGAAATGAATTTTGTTCAAATTTTCTTTATTGGGAACAATAACATTTCGGTTATACAACAGGAGATCCTTTTCAAATAAAATATCACGTTTTTAAAATATCGCATACTCAAAAATTTCACATTTTGAAAAGTTTGCGGAAATTGATATTTAACACTTTATTAATTTTACATTTCTCACTTTTAATTGGACTTTTAATTAGAAAACTAGCATTGTGCGAGGCTCATAACTAGTGCCAGGTTGTGCGTCAAATTTATACGTTGAGCACTTATTAAGCGCAGAATTTCCAATTATTCGATGCAATCGTGTATTCAACAATAAAATTCATCGATTACGGCCTAGCAACCTGGTTTGAAATTAGTTTTCATAAATTTACTTATATTTAGGGCTTTCTATCGGCAACTAAATTAAAACTACTGTATTATTTACTAATTGTTGTTTGGCTTCAGTAAAATTAAAAGGGAAGATCAATAATAATAAACGTAAAAGTATAAGAAATAAAAAATTGAATTAAATTAAATGTTAAATAATTATTTACTAGGCTAATTATTTGATCGTTTATATTTAAAATTGATCGGGCTTCCATGACTTGCAGGAATCTATTTTTTCTGTTTTTAATCAAGACTCATCATAATCAACAATAAAGTAACTTTTGTTTTTTTAATTTTTGAGCATTTAATTTGCAATTTTTTTGAAAATTTCTGGACAAGTTGTTTTAATGAAAAAAAGACATGACCTCGTCATATTCTCAAAAAACTGAAAATTAAATGGACAAAAATTGGTTCCAGCATTCTCTATAAAAAGGATTTATTAACATCACCTGCATTTCCTTTTTGTTTATTAATTTTACTTTTCTCTCAATAACGAATTGTCGAAGAGTCTATGTTATCTTTTTTGACAGGAATACTCGAAATTTCAAGTTGTAAACAAATAAAGTCAAAATACACATTGAAAATTATTAGTGAATTTTTAGTCTATTCAAAAACTGTTCTTCAACTACTGCAAATACAGCTACTTAAAATTACATGTGCCATCTTATTATAACTCCTAAGGTTGCAATTTTTTTTATAGTTCGCGGTGACTACATACATTATTTAAACAAGAGGTAAACATCTCGTGTGTGTTATTTTACACACTTACAATTGTTTATGTTTTGTAAAAGTGTAATGAAAAAAACTCATAATGGGTACGATTTGGAGCTAAGTAGTCTTTTCTTCTCTACGCTTCCTAACGTGACATTTTAAAAATTCATTTTCAACATTTCAACAATTTTAAACAATATTTTGCATATTAATTAGACACAATCAGGATATCTATCTACGGAAAAAGAAAAATTCCATTAAAGTTCCCACATTGACGTACCACAATACACACACGCATAAATTAAATGAATCACGCCGCCCAGTTATAGATCGATAAATCGTCCTCCGGCTATTGTTTATGGAAAACAGAATGCATATAAGTGAATAGCGGATATCGGAAACAAGCCGGGAGGAGCCTAGAGAGTCAGCGAGCATCGAAGACGCAAAACTCAGCACGGCTTCGCCGTATCACCTTCAGGGCTTCCGATCAATTTGACACAGCACCGGAGTGCCTTCTGCAATATACCAATTTAGAGGCTTTAAGAGCCGACCCCTGCGTCTTTGTCGCCGCGCGCGCGCGATGCCTCCGCCTCCTCCTCCATCTCCTCCTGGCAAAGTCAACACCTGACCTTACCTTTAGTGCCTATGCAAATATTGATTCAATGCTTTTCTTAGGCTGGATTAAAATTTAATTATGTAATGATAATGATGATGACCGTCGATGGCTGGAGCGAGTCATTAAATATCGTTAGCGCGGTTATCGTTGGGGTATTCGTATACGAGAGTTGTTAATGCGTTCTGTTAATAATTGCTGAAGTCTGGGTAATGTTAATTTTAGGCCTAGAAAGTACTGTGAGAGCATGAGGATGACTATTTACTCTATAGAATTCTGATGCATCTATTCTATACATATTGCCTAATGTTTAACTGTATCGATTCTTCATGCATCATTATAGATTCTTAATATACGGAAATCTATTAATATTTTTATTAAAAGATAAAGATCGGGTAAAAAGTTTCAGTGCTGAATCGGCAACGTAATTCGAATAGAATTTACTGTCGAAATAAAATCTAATTCGGCGTTAAATTGGTACGAAATACCTTCCGAAAACGTGACGCTAATTCGGTGTCGAAATCCGCCTGAATCCAGCGCGGAAACAATTATATATATATATTGATTTTTTCAAGCAATTTTTTCCTCATAAAAAATAAGTTTTCCCTATTTCATTAATTCCCAAAATAATATTTTCAAATAATTTTATAGTTGAAATTAATTTTACTTATCTATTCTATATAAGCACTCTATTATTGTTCCTTTTTTAAACAGAAAGCTTTGTGACAGACGATTTTAAAATATAAAATTTTGATGAATTCTCTTTTAGAAAGAATTTTAAGCAGTTAACACCAGTTTTTTAAATTTATATTTAGATAGCAATGCTTATGAGTTGAATAATTACGGCTTATGAAATAAAATTCAAATTTTTATCATATACTACAAAGTTACAGAAACATGTTCAAAATCATTTTAATTTATTTTAATTTCATCTTTTCAAAGTTATAGTAGTTGTAAGTGGCATGTGCTAGTAAAAGAAAAATTTGAATTAAAATAGTTCTCTGTTTCACTTAAAAGTTCGCTTATAATGGGAA